>JADRCD010230163.1:1066-21513 GCA_019843815.1 Montemys delectorum
TTGGGTTAGCCTCTGACCATGCTGGTGAGGGAGTACCTAGGTTGGGTTAGCCTCTGACCATGCCTGTGAGGGACTATCTGGATTAGACAAGTGGATAGAGTTCTGTTCTATGGTTTTGCACTGTGTAGACAGGGGAGAGGGAGCTTGCCCCAGTGTCTGCAGTTCTCTGATTTCCAGCTGTGGACACAGTGTGAGCAGTTGCCTTGAGCTTCTGCATCAGGACTTTCCTGTTGTGGTTGACTGGACCTTATAACTGTGAGCCCATATAAACCCTTTGTTTATTTGTCTCCAAAGTTCCTTTTTTTTTTTTTTTTTTTTTTTTGTCAGAATAAAAAATTTCTTTTTTTTTGGTCAGGATACTCTCACAGCAATGAAAAAATAACTAAGGCAAAGCACAATTGTATCAGGCTTGAGCCAAGCCTTTCCTCTGCCACCCACCATAATCTGCAGTTTCTAGGGACGCTCAGTACAGGTGTCTCATAGACTTCTGGAGCTGCTCATGTGACTCACGATTTACCTTACAGGCTGAAGTCCTGTTCAGCACACCCCCAGAGACACCCTATAATCCCATTTAGAGGAAATAGGAAGAAAAAAAATGCTTCTTAGCAGCCTTTTGAGATACAACTTGACAACAGCCACAGTACTGAAGCATGAGTCTCCCTTGAGAATCTAAACCCCACACTTGAGTTTGTCTTCTGTTTTCTTTGAGTGCTTTTACACTAACTGCCGAGCTTAAGCCTCTAAGATCTCTTAATTAACTCCAGCTCAATCTGACTTGTCCTGAAATTCTCTTCTGTCCCCAAATCAAGAATTGTACTTCCCCTGAGTAGAGGTCACTGGAAAGAGCTCCCTGGGTCTCTGGCCCATTCCCCACTGCCACTGTCATTGTCTCTGATAGTAGTGGGTACTCTGTAAATAGTTGGAAATGAGTGTATAAAAATGAACCTAGGACAAATTAGTAAAATTATTTTGTATTTTAACTTTTTTCCTGTCTCAAAAAAAAAAAAAAAAGCAACAATGACTCTGTATACTTAAGAAGCCAAAGCCCCTTCCTGACTCACTCATTCTCTTCAAGATAAAATTTGTCACTGTGTCACTGGGGAAGGAGTTGTGAAGAGTTTGGGCCAGTGTCTGAGTTACTCAGGCTTTTATCAGCATAAAGCTACTCCAGGTAGGTAAAATTTACAAGGAAAAGATTTATTGTGGCTCCCAGTTTGGGGGTCCTAGTTGTGACTGTTGGGTTTGTGGGAAGGCATCCCATTAAGGTTGAAGCATGTGATTAAGAACCACCTACATCAAGACTCAGGGATCAAGCTAGAAAGAGACCAGAGTTTGTAGTCCCCCTAAGATCACCTCTGGATCAGGTCTAGGGATCCAAGGCTCTCACAAGGTTGCACCTCTTAAGGACTCCATGACAGGTTTTGATGATGTTGCTACAAAACATCAGCTCCTTGTCTGGACCCACAGGTAACTGAAAGCAGGAGAAAGACCTTTGCCTTGATTTCTCTGCCTTTTCACTTTGTATCAGATTCCTGCCTACCAAAGCACATCAGCCTGGCCTGTTAGTGACTCCAGATGTGTCTGTCAGTGTGTGTATGTAGGGTTACCACCAAAAGCCTCAGCTCAGGTAAAGCTAGATGCTTGACTCTACCACACAAAGGAGTTTCAGGATGAGCCAGAGTGAAGCAGAGTTAGTAAATGGAATAGAAACTTAGGCAGGAATTTGTATAGGAAATGGGTAGGTAGTGCACAATCTCAGAATGAAGATGCTGCCTTGCTGTGTGCTTGATCCTGAGGCTTTCCTCAAAGGATGTAATTTATGATATTTAAAGATGAAGCAACGGTTAAAATTAAAAATTTCAAATTAAGGGAACAATATGAGATGATGTAGTTTCTTATATCAATAATTTCTCTTTGTAAATGTAATTGCATTTTTTAAAGGCGTGGTATTAGGACTTAGGGATGAATGAGAGAAGATAGCTAACTCAATGGAACTTAGGGGTACAAGCATTCTAGGCTTCAGTAAGCACCGATCATTTGTTATTTATTTCTATTTTATGTGTGTAGGTGTTTTGACTGATATAAGTCTGTGTCCCATGTGCATGCCTGGAGGACATAGAGAGCCAAAGGAGACATTAGGTTCTTTGGAATTGGAGTTATAAACAGGTGTGGGCTGGTGGTGAGCCACGATGTGGTTGCTGGGAATTGAACCCAGATCCTTTGAAAGAGAGGCCAGTGCTCTTAACCACAGAGCCACTTCTCTACCCTCCTCATTTGTTGTCTTGAATATTCTTGTTTGAGATGTCTCTAGGAAAGCACACAGGTAATTTCGGCCTTACCAGTTGTGTTGAAGTTTCCAGGCTCTCAGAGGCAAACTAGATCCCAGAGTGAGGAACTTTTCTCATGTCTATTTAAGTTTCTCATGTTGCTTTGCCTATCTTACTTCCCGACAAGGATGAGTGCACAGAGGCCATTTATTGTCTTAAACCAGCAGTCCCTTTGAATTCCGGGAACAGCAGTGCCTCACTGGATGACCACCTCCCAGAAGAAGGCCTTGGATAGAAGTGATCATTTCCCAAGAACCAACTTGTCTCATAAGCAACAAGGCTTCCTTAGACCACCTTCCAGAATCAGCTAAGACCGTGATCAACAGACTGTACCTCAACTTTGTGTATACCCTGTGCTCTTGTGCCTAGATTCTCTCCCTGTTAAAACCTAGAGCTCATCACTGGTCACCCAAAGATGAAATAAAGGTCACTGGACTCTTCCCAACTTCCACTAGCTCCCCGTCATTCTCTTTCACAGGGGCTGCACTTTTTAATTGGCACATTGCATAGGCAGCTGAGCCTAGTCTGCTGGGGCCCCTGGAGCTGGGGAGACTGCCCTAAATGTCTGGTGACAGATCTACCAACTCCCAGTAGTATCACCCTGGGGAATGAGGCCTTTAGCACATGGGCATCAGGGGACATTTCACATGAAGCCATGGTGATGCAGAACTGCTTGCTTTGTACACTACAGTGAATACATTTTGAAGATGGAGACTTCAGTTTCATTTTAAGAAGCATGGAGGAATATAGTTGTGAGCCCTGCTGGGTCAGCTTTTTGTTCTGCAAGAATCCTTTTTTTAAAACAAATTCTTTTCAGCAAGTAAATTAGGGAAAACGTTTCAAGAGTGTTTTACTGTTAGTTTAACACATGCATGTGCGCATGTGTGCACACACATACAACACACACACACACACACACACACACACACACACAAGCACATACCTCTCAAGGGTTTCTTGGCAACCTCTGGGATTAATTAACTTTCAGTTTCCAAAAATGTATCAGGTGAAATAATATTATCCCAGTGCTGAGAAACACCTGGTGCAGAGGCTGAAGCCATGGCCGCAGCCATGGAGTGTGTGTACTGCCTGTGTTTCTAGTCCAGACAGATCTAGGGATTAGAGGGAATCAGTGCAGAGTGATTATGTGGGCTGCATTCAGTTCACGAGCAGCTGTCCTGAATTAAGAAAAGAGAACACTATCTCACGCTATCTTAGGCTGCCTTGGATCCAGTGCTTTCAGCCTCCCAATTTGAAATGTAGATGGAGCCTGAAGCTAACTTGGTGCTTCCACACCATAGACCCCATACAAAGGGCACATTGCAGGCTTACAGAAGGTAGTCATAAGACCCTATAGATAACTGAGTGCCACAGCCCAGTCCCCTGGGTGGCAGTGGGTGATGGAGTGAGACATGATGTGGGAAGAGAGAAGGAAGCAGAATAGGAATGGTTTTTCCCATCCAGTGGCCATCCCCACCATGGCCCCATGGCCCTTTCCCGATTCTGTTGGACCAGCTTTATCCAGTTCTTCTTTTTGTGCAACAGTTTGTTTGAAAGAAAGATGCTTATTTCTCCTTGTTGTTTTGCTTATTAATTTATTTATGGGAGCAGGATCTCATATGGTTCAGGCTGGCCTTGAACTTACTATGTAGCATCTCTCAAGTGCTGTGATTACTCATGCATGCCACCATAACTGATTTAGGGGATCAAACTCAGGATGTTCTGAATGATAGGAAAGCACTCTTCCACAATATCTCCAGCCCATGACAGAAGGGTCCGAGGTTAAAAATACCTTACAAGTCTTTCGATTAAGCTCGGGTTCTTGGAATAGTGGGAACTGTGGCTCTGTCAATGATGAAGTACACCACCTCTCTGGAAAGTTTTTTCTGTTTCACCAGCTTAGCAGGAGAGTCCAGTAGTTATGCAGGGGAGTGAGTATGTATGAGAACTCCTTGTCATGTGGAAGCGCAATGGTAGCAGCATTTCCAGATCCCCTTAACTACACTGCTGAGACCATAGGTTGTCAAGTGTCCCACAAACCCTGGGGAGGGATCATTTTAAGGGCCCCAGAAGTCCTGTTTTAGTTTGCTTTAGACAAAGCATCTGCTTACCTGCTTTCTGGGTTAGGTTTCTGGGTAAAGTTTCATTTGAAGCTAAGAGATCTATGATTTCTAGAAAGTTTGGAAACCACTGAGATAGCTGGGGTTTTGCATGTGAGGAGGTTTTTCTGGGGGCCAAATGGGGCTGTGAGCAGAGAAGGGCGGTGCAGTGGCCAGCTTGATGCCTGACGAGAATGATGCTGTGGGGAAAACTCTGTGAACAGACCAGCTTGAACAAAGCACAGGGGTGCTCAGCGCAGGAGCCCCGGGCTGCCCCCGGGGTGTCTGGAGGCTGTATTTCAGGTCTTTTACTTCACTCTCTGCTCTGTAACTAATATGATGGTCCAGCATAGGTACCAAGGTGGAAACTAAGAGGTTTCTGACAGATGACCTTGATTCTTTTTTGCTTCTTTTCCTTTTCAGTGCACTTACATCTCAATCAATCAAGTTCCCAGGACCCACGCCATAGTGATAAGCAGACCTGCCTGGCTCTGGGGGGCAGAAATGGGAGCCAATGAACATGGCGTATGCATAGCCAATGAAGCCATCAATGCCAGAGAACCAGCTGCTGAGACAGAAGCCTTACTGGGGATGGATCTGGTCAGGTACAGAATGGTGATTCTTTGACATATCTGCCAATGGGAGTGGGGAATTAACGTTTTCCTGTACCTTCTGTATTGTTAGAAGTTCTATTTAATGGGGTTCTAAGATGATGGGGAAAATAGAATAGATGGTAATGGAATATTATTTACCAATAAAAAAGAATTAAATACTGCTGTGTGCTACAAATAGGATCTTGAGAACTTTACAAACACCAAGTGAAAGACATCAGATACAAAGGCCACTTGTGTGAATCATAGAAGTGACAGAGGCACAAAGTAGAGGAATGCTTCTCTGGGGTTAGGGTAGGGGAGTGGGTAGGAGGATGTCTTTGGGGATGAAGATGTTTTAAACTTAGGTTGTGGTAGTGGTTATACAATTTTTTATATAAACTGTTTTAATAGAAACCCTGAAAATGAATAATTATGTCTTTAAAACATGTCTTTAAAATTCCTCATTTACAAGCTCATATTTTGAACCTTTATATACAATATTTTTAAATAGAATTCTGTTGAGTTAGAAATTATAACATAGAAGAAAACAATAAATATAGTGCATAAAATAGTAAAAGAACAAAGAACACAGATGGAGCACTCCCCCTTCTGTCTGCTCCTTGGTGGGCTTTCTTGCTTTCTTCTTATTCTCAAACACACGGCCCAGAAGAAGCCAGATGTGGCAGCTAGGAGCTGGGATGCTGGTATCTGGTCACCCCTGTGGCACAAGGACTGGGGAGTGGGCCTGGCGCATGAGGGTGATAGGGATCTGAGTGCTGAGTGCATGAGGAGAATAGTGTGGAAGAGAACAGGACTCCTCTGAAATGGAATCACATCACTGAATGAAGATGGGGCTGGAAGGCGTGTCTTTCAGAGGGGAGTGGCTGGAAGGCATGTCTTTCAGAGGGGAGTGGATGGAAATACCAAGAAATGGTTGTTCTCTGTGCTAGATTTCCTTGGGCTTTCAATATGAGGCCTATATTGGACAGCTTTAGAACTTTCTTCCCAAAGCTAATTTCTTAAGAAAAGTAATTGAGGTTTAGACAAATTTTGTTTTTTCTAGAGGAAAATTGCCCATTTACCCAGAAGCCCCTATGACTCATGGCTTCAGCCAACCCCGCGTAGATCTGCTAGGGACAGCCCTTGGGAAGCGTTTCTGGGTCATTTTCTTTTCTCTCTCTCTCTCTTTTTTTTTCTTTGTTTTTTGTTTTCTTTCTCTTCTCCCCTCCCTCCCTTCCTCTCTCCTTCCCTCCCTTCCTCTGAGATAGTGTTTTATTTTGTAACCCATGCCTCCCAGGCCCAGTACTGATGATCCTCCTGTCTCAGCCTTGTGAGTGCAGAGATGTTAGTCTGGGTAAAATAAGAATTGGGGGGGGAAAGCAGAAAAAGCTTTATATGTTCAAGGTTTTTCTCTCCAGCAAAACACATAGAAACCAACTTTTGGGTTTGTTTTTTGCAGCACCATTAATGTGTTGTTTCTTTTAAATAAACACCTACCCCCAAATGAAGAATCAATAACAGAATCATCTCTAAGCCCCTCGTCTATGGCTTGGTGATAGTTTTGCAGTTTGGGACCTAGGGAGTTTGCAGAAATCCTAATCCTAAAAGTTAACTTTTGAGTGTTGGCGGAGAGCACCTTTCCTCCCTGAGAGCACCTTATCTACCTGAGATTCTCCACCCTGTGAGCAGTGTAGCCTGCTCAGTGTCAGTGTGCTCTTCACTCTCTGCACATGAAAAAGCTCATGGCTGCAAAGAGATTATAGTCTCCTTCAGGGAGAGGGCAGCAAGCCGAGTAGCACAGACTCTTATAAAAAATCAAATCAAGAGAAACAGAATTATTTTTTAAGCTTTATTTTAAAAAGATTTGCAAATAAATAAATAATATGACACACACAATTTAACCAGACCAAACATCTATACAACCTAATGAACTTATATACCAGTGGTTCTGAACCTTCCTAATGCTGAGACCCTCATGTTGTGGTTACCCCAACCATAAAATTATTTTTTTGCTACTTCATAACTGTAATGCTGCTTTTGATATAAATTGTGATGTAAATATCTGATATGTAGGATATCTGAAAGGGTCATTTGACCCCAAAGGGATCGAGACCCACAGGTTGAGAACCTCTGTTACATTGTTAGGATTAAGTTTGGATGAAGATATAAATATGTTTTATGTTGGATATGATTCTGCAATGGATTATTTTTGGTTTCGGTGGTGGATCAGTGAGTAAATATAAACAATACTGAAAGTGTAAAATTTAATGGGAAGGGTCACAGTATCCGTGTGAATGTCAATTTTAAGTGAACAGCACAAATCTAAGAGCAACTGAAAGTGACAGAGAGGAAGCAAGGAGATCTGGACTATGATGACACAGGCGTGGTACAAAATTCCAGAGCTAGCCCTCTACAGACACTGAAGGCTGTGAATTCCAGAGATAGCCCTCCATGGACTCTACATGGTGTGAATTCCAGAGATAGCCCCTCACAGACACTGCAGGGTATGAATTCCAGAGCTAGCATTCCAATAGACCCCTGCCTGGGGCACTTGGGATGTTCAGGGGAGATTGTGCTCCAGGTAAGTCTACAGGACTGGAGAGTAGGGACAGAGAAGCTGTATTTGGTAGATAATGATTGCTGTGCGAGTTATCAAGGTCTGCGATAGTATCAATTGCAGGAGTAGATAATGGCTGACCTGAAGCTATTTAAGTTGACGTCTCCCTTGGCTCATACACAGCCATTGCAATAAGGATGGTGTGACAAATCCCGTGACCCTGGCCACTTCTTGGAGGCGTGCACAGTCTGTACCTAGAGTTCAGACCTCAAAGTCTGGTCCCAGCTTTAAACTGGCTAAACCTAATCTTCCATACCAAGCAAGTCCTATGAGTGATGCCTGGGCCCCAAGGTGAACTGGGGAGCTGTGGATGTGGATACTGTTGATCAAAATTTTGCACATGGCAAGGTTCTAGGACAGTCATTCTCAAAGCGTGGCTTTCACAGAAACACTACCCAGGAGCCCTGCTAGGAAGGCAAATTCACCTCCCCCCCCACACACACACACAGTACACAGGGTTGGCCCACAGTCTACCTCAGCACAGCAGGTGGAGCATACAGCAGAGAATACACTGCTGCACAGCTGGAGATCACCTTCCTTACATGCTCTGGCTCTTCCAGCTGTTGCTGTTAGCAGCATCATTTCTTGCACTGTCCTTGCTTGTCCTCTGTGCTTGGCTGCCAGCTTCCTGCGCAGCTCTGGAAGAGCAGGCTATTTATATTTCACATGCTATTTCAAGTGTCTGTAAAACTGTGGCTGAATATTCAAAGAATATAGCTGCTCCTCATCTGCATACCCTGGTCCTTTTGTGCCTCCCATCCACATGTGAGCTCCAAGAGACAGAACTGAGTGACAGCCTAGGTTTAATAGGCACTGTCTTCAGGGTAAAGGTATAATTTGCATGTGCTTCTTAGAGTGTGTAGGAATGTAAGAATTAAGCAACACTTGTTATAATTCATTCTTAGTGGTAAAAGCCAAGCTTTGTCTGTTCCCTTTTCTCTCTTCCTCCCTTCCTCCTTCTTCCTCCCCTCCTCCTTCTTCCTTCTTCCCTCTCTCCCTCCCTTCCTTCCTTCCTTCCTTCCTTCCTTCCTTCTTTTCTTTCTTCCTTTCTTATGTATCTTTGAATAGTCCTTCCCCTCAAACCCCCAACACCAAGAGGCATGTCAACACACACACATACACACATAGTTTTGCTTCTTAGTGACTACGGATCCAAGTACCAAGCAGCAGGCAAAAGCTAACATTAAAATAGGGGGTCAGTTTTTGGAAGTCAAAGTGTCTCTTACACCTAGAATCCATTAAATCTACGGTCTATTTGTCCTGCTGATGCCTTTTGGCCTCTCTATCATGATGAGGCCCAGGAGGCATTTAGGTCCCATTAATTAGATAGAGCATGCTAATACCTAATAATCAGCTAGAAGTAGGGCTGGGTGGCAGCCCTAAATTGTGGCTTTCCCAACACCTGTGGTGTAAAGATGCTGAAGGATTAGCAGCTAGCTCAAAATCCCCCAAGTTTAACCTCTGTTCTCCGGGTAGGTGGGATGCCAGCTGTATCCAGAGAGTGCTGCTTTCTAGTCATGCACTGCGCCTGACCCTTATAGTCTGGTTTTACCCTCTTCTTTTTCTGCAGAGTCCCCCACCCTTCATTTCCTGTGTCTGTGTGTGCAGTGTGCAGTGTGCATGCATGTGGAGGCCCAAGGTCCAGAATCTTCTGATATCACTTTGCCCCTTCATTCTTTTAGGGAGGGTCTCTCAACAAGATCCAGAGCTTTCTGGTAGAGCTAGCCTTACCAGCCAGCTTGCTCTGGGTTTTCCTCTGTCTTTGAATTCCCAGGGAGCTGAAATCAGAGGTGAGCACTCAGCATTACATGGTATCTGAGCTCTGGTCCTCGGAGCCATCTGCAGATTGGCTTTTCCTATGTCTAGTTGAGTTTGGCATTGGCACTAAATCTGAGCAGTCTCATTGTTCCAGAACATCTTGTCGTTATAAACACAATCCATCAGCTGTTCCTTGTATCAGAAATCTCAGATCTTGACAGAAAGTTGAGGTAAAGTTGGACAGGTATGTGTGGGTTTTTTTTTTTTTTTTTTTTTTGTAAGGTTCTTAGTGAATGTGGGAGCTCACAGGTGATAGGAAAGGAGAAGCGCTGGTACAGTTAAAGTTAATTTTCCTAACTGTCTCAGGAATCTTGCTTTATATGAGCTATTCATTTAATACTCATAACAACCCAAAGAGCTAGGTTTTCTAATTCCTTATGGTAGCTGAGCAAACTGGAAATTAGAGAAGTTAAGTGGCTTGCCCAAGCACCCCAGGGCTAGAAGATGGCTGAATTTGGAATACCAGAGTACCAGTTCTGTTCAGATTAGATCGTGCTTCACTTCTTCCAGTCAGACAGAACACTGAAACTGAAAGGAGTCAAAAGGTCTCAAACACCCGCTCTCCTGTCAGCAGATGAAATGACAGCAGATTCAGTTTTAGACCGAGTTGGCGTTTGTTCCTGATGCGGGAACCTGGGCAGCCTTCACTCTGGAGAGCAGAAAGCTCCCAGAAGACAAGAGTGGAGCACTGGCTTTTACAGAGTAGAGATGGAGAAACAGAATAACATGGGGAAGAAAAAAAGAATTAGCATTAGGTGACTTCAGGTTATCTTTCTGTAAGGGTTACAGGTACAGGGATGTCCTTATGCTGACTCAGGCAGACTAGAATCTATTACTCATTTAAAGAGGGGTAAGAGTGGAATATCTCTGTCCCCAAAAGCTCCAGTTATGAGTTTTTAGCTTCAGTTTGGTTTGGACTGGCCAGCTGAAGCCTGTTGTATGAACTCAATACAAAACGATGACCTTCCATAAATTTTAAAGTTCAAGTCCACACAGCACATAACATCCACTTATCACTTTTCTTAGTCCATGTGGAAAGCTATAACAAAGTCATAAAGTCCTGGGAGGTTTAAATGGCAGATATTTTATATTTCAGTTTGAGAGGCTTGGAGGTTCAAGATCACAGTGCCAACAGGTCCCATCTAAGGTACAGAAGGCCAGGACACAGAGAGGGCAATCTTTTGTGTGTCTTTGCTAAGGACCCTGATCTCACCACAGACTTCATCCTCATGGCCTAACCACTTCCCAAAGCTCTAATTGCCCCACACAGGAGAAGTGGCTTCAGCACTTGAAGATGGGCACAAACTTTCTGTTCTTAGCCTCATCCTGAGTTGGGCCCTTGCTAAAGGCTGAGAATCTTCTAAATGTCCAAAAGACTACAAACCAGAGGGACTGTGAGGATGTGTTGGTAGGAAGGGGTAGGGTAATTTGCAAGAGATTCCTCTGAGAACAGAGTCCTCTGAGGGTAGTCTACCAATTGTTTTCATTACTTCCTCCAGAAAAGCAGTGGTTTGCCAAACTCAATCCAGTTTTCACCTAGTTCTTATTTGGGGTATAGAGGGGAGCCTCTTGTAATCTAAAGTCATAGATACAGCAAAGCTCAGCGGGCATATTTCTAAACCAAAGTGTGGGTACTGTCTGCCAAGGTCCTTCCAGGCCATGAACCTCATTTCTTTCCTCTCACAAAACCAAGAACTGAATTCAGGAGCATCTAACTCTCAGGGCCAGAACAACTCGGTCAAAGCACTTTGGAAAGATGTAGATGTTTGAATGAGACTAGCTTGGGTCCTTCCAACCCATCTCTGTTCTGGTCTGCATTAGGCTAAGGCATGGCCACTAAGTCAACTTAGGCACTGGGTCAGAAACATGTTCTTTTCATTTGGAAAATACGCATAGAACCCATTGGGAGGTGAGAATGGGTGAGTACAGCTTAAAAACATGCCTTAGGTCTGAGTGATGTCCTCCTATCCAGTGACTTGGGATTCCTCTGTACCTCTTGAGCTCAGGAGGAGTGGGTGAAGTCCCAGTGTCCTTACCTGCCTTGTACTGTGCAGTGGGCAATCCTATGGTCATCCCATGGCTGGGAGGCCAGGTAGGAACGGTCATGTGAGCTAAAGGCATAGATGGCATTTAACCTGTGGTACTGATCTGAGGAGCAGTGAAGTCAGAATCCTACCTGCATTTTGGGATGGAGGAAAAATGCAGGAACAGAATTTGAGTGGGATTTCAGCAGCCAGGACATCAGCCATGCACACTAGAATCTACAGAACAGGAATTCTCCAGAGATTATTACACCAGCCACTGTCTCATGCTCCGGAAATATGCTCTTGTGGGTCATATTTCATCCTGCAGGGGCCTGGGGTCACGTGAGGCATTGTGACCAAAGACCCTGGAAAAGACTTTGTTCCAAATCTTTGAGATGTTCCTCCTTTTAAGAGGTGATGGCTTCAACACAGGGAAATCTATCTACTTCATGTAGATTTCAGTGAGAATGTTCTCTTTATTCATGCTAGAGAGAGAATGTGCTGCCTTTGAGAGAGGGAGTTCTCAGACAACAGTTTGAAGCCCAGCTACTTATTTGTGAATTCCATGGCTCAGGATTTTCTCTTATTACTCGTTTAAGGCTCAACATTGTAAATTATGGCTCTGTAATCAAGTCTTTCTAAATAAGCTTAAAAGGAGCCTGCGAAGTGAACTGGTAGACAATGCTCTGACCATGAACATAAGCCAATTACAGGGCTCAGTCTGCGGCTTGCAGCTGTATTATCCTTTCTTCTCCATGACAGCACAGTGGGACATGCCTTAGGACACGTTCAGTGGAGAGATTTTAAGTAGTCATTACTTCTCAAGTCATGAATTTATCAAGTACAAGTTACGTCTCTACCTGAGTCGCTCTGTCACCTGCTCTAAGATGTGAGCACCTATGAGCCGAATAGTAGTCCAGTTGAAAGGATGCATGAATGAACAACATGTAGCTCATGCACCATTTTCTGTCATCTCAGCTTGAGAAAGAGTTGGTAGTGTGTGGTCATTGCTAGTAAGAGGACAAACAACTGTAAAGGTCACATGACTAAGGTCATATTGCTGTTGAGTAGCATAACAGGAACTGGAGCTAGGTCCCGTGCTCTGAGTTTCTGGACCACAGCATTCCAGCTGCTGAAGTTGATTGTTTACTAGCTCTACCATTAGGGGTGTGTGCTTTTATGTTTCTTGTCTTATAACACCCTGGTGACCTTGACATGTTTTATAGATGCTATAAAGCTGAAGTTCACATCTATTATGCAAGCTGTCCAAGGTCACACATCAGGAAGTGTCTATTCTCTCCTTGACAGGCTTATTCACTGATAGGGCCGAGGAAAGAAGATGTCTGGCTCACTTTGGACAGAGTCAATGTTCTTTTGATAGTTGATGCTGAAAAGAACATCAGTTGACACAGCCTGATGTGTAGGAGGGTAGTACGTAGAAAAAAAAAAGTCATATATAACCTGTTCTTAGGGAGATCTCTGAGCAAATTATATGCCTAGAGGACAATGGCTGGCAACCAAACACTTAGAACCAGTTTTCTCAGTCTACTATAGGATGCTGCAACAAGACACCTTAAATGGGATCATTAACAGAAGTGTATTGGTGGATAGTTATGGAAACAAGGAAGTCCAAGATCCAGGTACCAGTATCTAATGTCTAATGTGGATGCATTCTGATTCATACACAGAACCTATTTACCACGTCCCCCAATGGTGAAAGGAGGTAAGGCAGCTCTCCGAGAAGGCCTCTTTTATAAGGGACACTATTGGCACTCAGGGCAGTGCCACTGCCATGACTTCATCATCTCCCGGAAGACCCGCTGCCTAATACCATCTCATTGGTGCTAGGTTTTTAACATGAACTTTGAAGAGACACAAATAGGTTAACAGTATCCGAAATGCCCACCATAGAATAATCATCGATCCAAGCTAGGGAGATTTCCTTTTTCTTAGGCAGTAGTCAGGAGGGAGCTGGACAGTTATACAGGACATATGGTCAGCTAAGAACAAGAAGGGGCTGACCTTCCAGTACGGAGAGTGTAGCCGCTGGCCCCTAGTATTTCTATTCTTATGAGAGGCAATCAAATCTAAAGACAGTAGAACACATTCCTACAGTTTTTAATTGGATGTGTTAAGAGAGGCATACTGAGTTAAAGTTCTATTAAGCAGTTTGCACATTGGTCTGAATGTTTAACATGTTTGTACATATTGGCATGTTTCCTCACTTAACTTTGTTTCAACTTTCCCTTGTTATGGTAATGATCATGTGGCCTGAAATGACAGAGGTATACTTGTGATTTCCCTCAGACTTGGTTTAGAACGAGGGACAACAGCTAAAGAAGCCTTAGACATCATTGTTTCCTTATTGGATGAGCACGGACAAGGGGGAAATTATTATGAAGATGCAGACTGCTGCCACAGCTTCCAAAGTGCCTATCTGCTGGTGGATCGCGATGAAGCCTGGGTGCTGGAGACCGTAGGGAAGTATTGGGCTGCTGAGAGAATCACAGGTGAGGGGCTAAAGGATAAAGAGTTTTGATGATAGGACACACTGAGGTGATGTTGGTCAGACATGCTGGGCTGGCCCAGAAGAGCTGTGGTGCTGTGGTACATCCTCAATGCATCTCCCTTCAGGCTTAGGCATGCCTTTCACTTCCAGGTACCTGCTTGCCGAAGTGTTTCTGGAGTCTCCTAAAGGGATATCAAGACTCAGAAAGTACATGTCTAATTCTTTACATTTCCTTTTTGCTTTTTGGACATATCTAGTTTTGACTATAAACCATGACAATGGGTTAGACAAGAGAATAAGGAGTCTTGGATCAAAATATGTCAACAAATCCCTTGTCACTCGCAGCTCCACAGCTGCTTAAGCTTAGACCCATCCTCTAAAATAGAACCTTGGGTCTGTGAGCACTATTGAGTGCCACTGGGTGCCAACCAGGTCACATGGCTGGGACCCCATCCCTAGAAGGTCATCCTGGACTTGGCCATCTACATGAGAAGTACCCCTCTGGTTCATGCTACTTCTTGTTTCTGGTTCAGTGCCAAGACAGTGTACCACCATTCCAGGGCTCTCCTCCAAGATTCCCAATGGGCTAGAGTCCTAGAATTGGCTAAAGGGCTTCTGAAAGTCCCACATAACTCCAAAGAAACCTGGTCATTGGCAGTCCCCTTGCACTCCTTTCAAAAAGATGATAAATACACACCATGTGCATCAACATTCTCCCTGACCAAGTTTCAGGCTAGTAGGTCAACATTGTCCTCTCCTTGAGTCTTTACACCACTGCATACTTTCGTTCAGCTGAGTTTGCTGTGAGGTTTTACCAGTTAATTATGAAAGATATTAGGTATGCAATCTGTTTGCTGCTCCAGTTTTTAGAGAATCAGAACCAAATCTGACCTTAGCCAGATCTTGACAGTCACTGGGAGTCAAACCCAGTTTTGTGCACAGGTTCCAGTAATGGAGGCTTCCCCATGATTAGTGCATGTTCTGTGCACAAAGTTAACCTGCTGAGAACAAGAAGGTAGACCAGTTCCCTATGTGTGTGTAGACTGTGTCCTCTCATTCTCACATGATGTGGAACAGGCTAGCAGAGCCATCCTCGAGTTTTCCTCCCTCCATAAGCCCAGCATCTATCTCTCAGTGCCTGTGCATGATTCCCTGGTCTTGATCATTTGCAGAACAAAGGACTCCCCCTCCCCAACCCCAGACCTCCAGCTCCCCTTCCCCTACAGGAACTTAAAACTCCTTTACACAAACCTCCCTAAGACAAAGTGATGCTATCAAATGGCTCTCCCAGGAAAGCAGATGGGCTGGGCTTCAAAGCAGTTCAGTTGCTTTTAAGTAGAATCTAAGACTTTTTGATCTGTAACTACATTCAGAGGCAGGGCTTCCTTCAAAGCATCGCTTATAAAGGTCCATCTCTACAAAATGAGTGTTGTTTTTCACTAAACACTTTTTTTTCAAACAACCATTTTTTCCCCCTCATCTGTTTCATGTTCTTTGACCCCAGGAGCACTAGATTGATGTCGGTGGGAGTTATTGAACTCTATCCTCTCAGTTCTGATTCTTAAAAAAACAAGAGTCTACTACAAACTGGCCTTCTAGGAAAATAACCTCAGTGGAGTACTCAAGAACATTTCTTTCTTTGAATAGCTTAGTATGAATGGTCTCAATATCACTTTTTTGGGGGGAGGGGATCATAACAGTCTCCTGTTGCTTAATTAGATTTTTATATTAGTGATACCCTTTGGGAGAAAAATGAATGAGGAATGATCAGAGCCTCTCAGTCAGGAGTGCATAGTTTGGAGGTATAAATCATCAAAGCAAGGGATCCTGGGAAAACGGTCCAACTGATCTGGCTTCAGGACACCTGGATTCAGGCTGTAATGGTTCTACTGTAGTGGGATTCAGGCAGATAGAGCTCTGAGGCAGCCTCTTCTTTCCTTCTTACTTCACTCTCCAAGAGTTTGGAAGCTCAGCATGCTCCTTGGGAGCAGCCTCTGTGAACAGTCCTTCTGAGTGAGCAGTGGTAACCTAGCCTCTGCAGTCTAAACAGCACCTAGAAGCTTAGAGACCAAGTCACCCTGTCTGGGGGTGAGGAGGTGAGGGTGGCAGAAGTGTTCTTCCAGGTAGGAGAGAATGTTCCTGGGGAGGAGGAGCCTGTGAATGTTGTGGAGTATCCCCCATCGAGGAGTCAGACATAGATCCTGAGTCTCCTGAGAAGTTCTTCCCAAGACCTGTTCAATTTCCCTGTAACCATGCATGCTTGGAATTTATTCAGTCAGAATGAAGGGCCTTGAGTGTTTCATTTTGTTTGTGAACTTAAGATCAGTAAATCTGACATTCATCTAAGCTGTAATAATGTCTGACAGACAGGCTGAACCTTTTTGGATGTCTCCTGGAGTGAGGATCAAGGATTTTATGTTTCTCTCTTCAGAAATAGAACTGATTCCTCCCTGTAGTCTTGGGTTCCCTCCACTAACCATGCATGGAACTCTTTGCAGAGGGAGTGAGGAGCATTTGCAATCATCTTTCACTCACTACTAAGATGGACGAAGAACACCCGGAACTCAGGACTTATGCTCAGAGTCAAGGCTGGTGGACGGGAGAGGATGAATTCAATTTTGCCCAGGTTTTTTCTCCAGCCGATGACCATTTGGACTGCTGTGCAGGCAAAGACAGCTTAGAAAAGCAAGAAGGTAAGTTAACTTGCTCCAAACTTTGGAGGGTGGACAAAGAGGAGGGGTAGAGAATAAGCCTTGCATGTTAAACACAAACTTGTACTTTACTTTCCTGGCGTGTTTACATGCAGCTTCTACAACTTGTAAGAACCTGTACAGGTTTCTTATTTCTACTGATGCGGAACACTGCTGTTATCACGTGATCCTTTGTGATACTGGAGTCTTCTCTATAACTCCAGAAACTTAGAAGAACCCCTCTTCTCCTACTAAGCCTGCAAGATACGCCTTCTACATATTTGAGGTCTTCTCACTGTACCTGAGTTTACTTTTTTCTATGAACTTCTGCATTGGACTGTTGAACCGAGTTCTCTCTATAACCTCTTTGTGGCATAAAGCAATGCCACACATTACTAAATTCTGATTAAGAATCCATATTTCAGTTAATGTACTAAATGAATTGCTCTTTGTTTATATACATGAATAGATACACCCCCACAGGCCAATAATGGTCACATTTTCTATTTGCTAGTTCTACATACATATCTATCAATCAAATTTGATCATTTAGAACTAATGGCTGCAATACATATCCTTTAGCAGTGGCTTCTTTTGTAAATAAAGTTTTATTGGAACATAGTCATACTATGTTAGTCAGTTTTCCTATCATTGTAATAAAATTCCTAAGATTAAAAATATTTACCAGGGGCTGGTGAGATAGCTCAGTGGGTAAGAGCACCAACTGCTCTTCCAAGAGTCATGAGTTAAAATCCCAGCAACCACATGGTGGCTCACAACCTCCCGTAAAGAGATCTGACGCCCTCTTCTGGTGCATCTGAAGACTGCTACAGTGTACTTACGTATAATAAATAAATAAATAAATCTAAAAAAATATATTTATCAGGAGGAAAAGTTTACTTTGAGTTATAGATTCAGAAATTTTTGAATCAGTTGCTCTGTTGCTTTTGGGTCTGAAATGGGAACAGGTATCATGGTAGCTGAAACATGTTGAGGAAGCTGCTTACCTCATGATGGCCAGGAAGCAATGGGGGTGAGGCAGCGTTCTAATATTTCCTCAAGGTCACACCCCCAACGAGCCAATCTTCCTTATTTTATTAGGCCCTCCACAATAGTAACATAGCCTGAGGGCTGAACCTTCAGCATGGCATTTGGAGGACATACCAGGTTCAAACCCAGCACAAACATGTTTCATTGTGAACTGCCTATGCCCACCTTTGCTCTATAATGGTGAAGCCGAGAAGTTGATGTGGGGAAAGTGTAGTGGAGAACCCACGGCCCAAGGCTTAAAATATCTTCTACCTGGTTCTTTAAGAAAATGTTTTCTGACCCTCGATGTAAAATAATGTTTTGGGACTTTCACCTATAGCAAAACCAACCAAACAAAACAACAAACAACAACCAAAAAACCCAAGCAAATAAACAACAAAACACAAAAGCTTGCCATATAGAATGGTGTGGAACTTTTTAAGTGGGAACTTCATTAAAAAGTTTTAAAAGTTTTAAGCTAAAACAAAACTAGTGATGAAATTACTGAGTTTACCCTGCTCAAACGTCAACCCTAAGTCGGCACTGGTTAGCAAGAAGCAGAGGGTGGAGGAGAACGTTATAACTCTAGGGGGCGCCACCTGCACAGTCCAGACTGGGAAACTTGGGGGCCAGAGGGTGGGGATTGGGGGAAGCAAAGGACAGAAATAAAAGGCAAATGAGAGAGATATTGCCAACACGTTAGAGACGGGTTCAATATGGTAGAAACTTGTGAGACAGGAAGTTGGGACATGGGGTAGGTGAAGAAATTTTTAAAAATGGCTAATATTTTATGTAAAATGTAAAGATATTTGCAGGGAGCATGTGCACTGTAGTGAGGAACCCTCTCCTTGTTTGATTTCATCTTTGTACACACAGACTAAGAGTGGGGCTGTGAGCTTGCATGCTTGTTTTTGGTATTTCAAAGGCTGGTTTTGAGAAAGAGTGGCTCTATTAAAACCTGGGCTCCACCCACGGCTGGCCAGCTGCTTCTCCACACAGCTACCATGTTTCGTTTCGTTTCGTTTCGTTTCGTTTTGTTTGAGAAAGGTTTTCTTGTAGCTCAGGCTGGCCTGAAACTAACGCTGTAGTTTAGGATGGCCTCAGATTAGTGTTCCCCCTGCCTCCTGAATGAAGGGATTATAGGCATAAATGACCACATTCAACTGCAAGACTGTTTTATAGAATCATAACCAGAGGAGAACCTGTGGGAATGGGACGGTGTGTCGTCAAGGACATAATCCACTCATGTGAATTTAGAGTGAGGAGTCCAGAAAACTGAGTACTCTAAGTGGGGCTGCATATGGTTCACCCTGCAGAGTGGTCCTTCTTCAGACAGTAGTACACTTACCCTGAACGGCAAACAGGTATGAGGGTGAGAGTGTGGAGGGCCACATACAGGCTCCACACAGTTACGTGTTTGTGTCTGTTCAGTTGTATGAGCTGAGATAGAGGTAAAGTTGTAACAAAGAGATCTGAATGAACACGGCTTAAGGAAACGGAAGCTATTGCTTTCCCATAGCAGCATCTATGTGGAAAGAGACAGTTCAGGGCTGGGGACTTTCCTGCTCAACACTTGGACTGCGGTTTGTGAACCACTGGTTGGCCTCTCCCAGCCAGCAGGAAGGCAGAAGGAAAAAGTGGAGAACGGAACTCAGAGATGCACACACACCATTTCCGCTCATCTCCCATTGGCCAGAGTTTATCACATGGCCAGACCTAATCATCAGAGCAATGACATTCGGTAGTTGAGAAGTTATATTCTCAGGTATGATTTCAGGAGATTTATTAGTAAAAAGGGACAAGAAGTGACTCAGACTTGGTTGGCAGTCTTCACAGTTATACATGGTTATATTTTCTCATTCTTTCTTTCTTTCTCTCTCTCTCAGAAAGCATCACTGTGCAGACGATGATCAACATCTTACGAGACAAAGCCAGTGGCGTTTGCATAGATTCTGAGTCTTTCCTCACCACAGCCAGTATAGTGTCTGTCCTGCCTCAGAACAGAAGTTCACCGTGCATCCACTACTTCACTGGGACCCCAGATCCTTCCAGGTTCGTCTAAAACATGTCATGTGGGCAGAAAGTGCATGCTCCCGGCCATGACCTTCCCTTGGATACTTCAGTGACATTTCTCAGTTCTTAGCCTGGGGTACTTGGCTGAAACCACATAGTGTTCGTTCCAAGAATGAAACCCAGTTATTGTTACTGAGTATAGATCATGGGCCAAGTGTGGTGTTATAGGTGAAGATACAAAGATGCATAAAACACAGTAAGAGGCAGATACGGGGATGCCCAAGGTCTACAAAAAGCTATTTCTTGTGAGTTAATGGGCAAAATGGTCCAGGGATAATACAGATGGATGCACCTGCTACTTTTTTGACATTGTGTATGGGGAGCTGCTTTTTCCCCACTTCAGCAGGAAGGCAGTACCGCACAGTATTGTGGGCACACCCTCTAGGAGGGACAGCCAGATTTGGAGTCCTCACTCTACCACCTAGCAGTTGCATAAGTACTTTGCCACACTAACTGTTATAGTTACAATGGGACAACTCTGCCCCTGCCTTTGTGTTGTTGAGAAGAGGAAGCGAGACAAACTAATAACTCACAGTAGGCTTAGCAGTTATTTATAAAGAGCATCTTTTTGTGCCAGGGAGACAGCAGCCCTTCTCCCTGGAAGCATCCAGGCATGCAGTCACAGGTCGTGTCACTTAGAACCAACCAGCCAAAGGTTTCTAAACCTG
>JADRCD010230164.1:0-13044 GCA_019843815.1 Montemys delectorum
TAAAATTAAAAAGAAATGTAAAAGAAATTATATCACTAAGTCTTCGTATAGAATTTTGGAAAAATCTCCTGTGGGCAATAGATCCCTCCAAAAATTTTTAGTCACCTTTTATTTCTATTCTTAATTGTGTTCCCTAAAAATTTACCGTGTTTGAGCTGACATGGTTGCACATTCCTTTAATAAAACAGTAGCTAGTATGTTCGGGGATACAATAGAGCCATTCTTGTAAGTTTAGGCTAGCATAGTGTATAGAATGAATTTCAGAACAGCCACAGATACACAGTAAGCCTCTTCTTAGAACAGACAAAGACCAGGTTTTTGAATATCAATAGGAAACAGTCCTACAGGGTTACAAAAAGCAACTTTACACAATGTTTATTTCCATTCTTTCTCTGCATAGAAAATATAGATAG
This sequence comes from Montemys delectorum, assembly GCA_019843815.1. Lineage (NCBI taxonomy): Eukaryota > Metazoa > Chordata > Mammalia > Rodentia > Muridae > Montemys > Montemys delectorum. The sequence continues at coordinate 414 of JADRCD010230164.1, forward strand.
GAAATTGAACTACATATATTTTGATTCAACTATTTTTATTTCTAGATATTTGTAATGGAATAAGCATGCCATTTACTTCTAAGATGTTATGTTCAGTGGCATTCTCTTTCTTTCTTAGTTGCAATTTTCAAATCTCATAACCCCTTTCCCTCACTTTCTAGTTATTCTTACATCATTCGTTTCAATCCTGTCTTTTACTTGTTATATTTAAGTCATATTGCATTAAGTCTGTTTAGCTTTGATTTAAATAGTCTTGTTCTGTGAACTGACAGTGAAATCATCAAAATAAAATGTCATAGCATACTGCCTTATGCCTTGGAGGATAAAAATGATAAAAAAACTATGACAAACTCTTTGTCCAGAAGGTTGACATATCATTGGTTAACTTTCTGTAAATCCTACCTTTACATTACTTATGAAAGAAAACAGGATAATGAGCAGAATAATAAATGAATCAATAAGTGAATTCACTTAAATGTTTAAAGTGTAAAGATGTAAAATTAAAAGCAGATATAAAACAAATCAGATCACTAAGGCTTACACTAGTTGGGGGAGATTAAAAGTTCCAGTAGTCTTCCCTAGGTACTGTAATGTGTTGGAGGTATTTTTAAGATATTAGAGACCACAGGAGTCTTAGGTTTTGGTGTACCCTTAAAAGGACTGTGCGACTCTGTCCTAGTTTATTTCTTTCCATCAATTACTCCACTCCACAGTTGAAGTTTAAGTTGGTTTATTCTAGTATCTGTGCCCTTACATTCACACTTGGGTCCTTACCAGAAATCTAAAAGCAGTGAATTACATGATCATAGACCAAAAGATCAAAAAATGGTGAGCTGTAATACAGCATGTTTGTTTAAAAGTTAATTAGCACTGTGTGAGCAAGGTCAGAAACTTGTAAGCTTTCTAAAAAAGGAATCTATGTTAAGCACAGAGTATGTTAGGACTAATTCTTGTGTGTGTTACAGTTATATGAGCAGTGATAAATACTACAACTATAAGGAAGGTGCCAAATAGAAGATAAGATGGTGTAAAATTGAATTTATAATTTCTTTGTTCAAAACATTTTTTAAAAAAAAAAACAAAAAACATTTTTTAAAAATTTTAAATGCATTTTTATGTTTTGTGAATTCACTCATGTATACAATGAATTCACATTCCCATCCCACGTTTTCCCTCCAACTGCCCCATATACACAAAACTTCCAGCAGTGTCTTGTATTTCATTTCTTAGCCATTGTTGTTGACAAACCTGTAAATTTAAGTACTGCTGCCAATGTGTGAATATGTATGAGACCATTTACTGAAGTATAGGTAACCTATCATTATCTGCAACCTCATAGAAGAAGAATCTCCCACCCCAGTGGCTTTCCATCCAGTTATCAATCTCCAGTAGGTCCTCATTAATGGGTGGAACTTTGAAAGACCTTTGGCATTTATTCGTGAACATTGGATGGCTTGCTCATACGCAAGGCTTGACCAAAAGAAATAGAAATAAAGGAAACGTACATTTCCATTAGTTGTATTCACTGAATAAATACTTCAAATCAAATCACTGTTTGAAAAATAAAAAATGGCTAAATAACACCCGCCACCCCAAAAGAAGTGTCCTGAGGTCATAAATGCAAAAACCTTTCCATTATAAAAGAGAGTACTTCACAGCATTTCTTCACACCTTTTCCATCATGTTTTCTGAACCTTAGTGTGTCCATGGGAAGGGTGATAAAGAGATAGAGATAGAGATAGAGATAGAGATAGAGATAGAGATAGAGATAGAGATAGAGATAGATATGTAGTGAGATGCAGAGGGATACAAAAAGGCATGTAGATATAGATATTTAAGTCAAAATTCTATTTAAAATACACTGAATAAATTGCTGGATGTCATCCACCAAATTGAAATATAGTATTCATATATTGACATCTTAACAAATAGTATTATATTGCCATAGTTATCTTAAAAAAAAAATCCAGTGTTCCTTGTCTACAAATTCAGATTCATTTGTAATTTCTAGTTATGTAATATTATTTGCTACAGTTTGAAAATGACTTTATCTAGTAGGCTGGGGATCTAGCTTTTAAACTGTAGATTACCTGTCTAACAAAAGGCCCTGATGCTCCCATTCCAAAGAAGATATGAAAGAAGGGAGGGAGTGAAGAAGGGAGTGTAGAGAAGTACATAAAGTGACCTTCAAAACTCACAACTAATTATATCTTCTGGGCTGTTAATAATAATAGCCCCTCCAAATTACCATTAACAAACCATTTAAGTTTAGTGTTCTGTTTCAACTTTACACATTTTGTAGTACAAACAAATCTTTTATAATGTGATTTTCAAATACATGTAGTTTTTATAAGAAACATTCTTACTTTAGATCATGGAGCAGAAAGACCGATGTTCCCCTTTCTCATCTCAATTATGATTGGGTTCTTATGTTTGAATCCTATAATGTTTCCTTACTTAGTAAGACTTTGTAAATGACAGTATGTCAACCATAATGAAATGAAAAGACAGTCTTAGATAAAATCATATCTCTTTAAATATATCATTTCTTTTTTAGTAATGTCTTTATTAGATTCTCTTTGTTATAAATAACTTATAACAAAGCCTATAATCTTTTTTTCTTATTTAATTTTTTCTACTTTTATTTCAAATAGATATTTTTTCCCAGGCATGGTGGTACAGTATTTAATCTCAACACTAGGGAAGTAGAAGCATGCAGATCTCTATGAGTTTGAGTTCATCCTGGTCTGCAAAATGAGTCCCAGGACAGTCAACTCTACTCAGAGAAAATCTGTCTCAAAAAACAGTATACCAAAGAAAACAAATAAAAAATAGATTCTTTTGTTTGGATATTTTTCTTTATTTACATTTTAAATGTTGCTCCCTTTCCAGGTCTCCCTTTTGGAAACCTCCTATGTCATAACCCCTCCCCCTCCATCTATGAGGGTGCTCCCCCCACCCCCCCCCCCCATTCTGTCTTCATACAATATTTCCTGATTATGGTTTCTCCTCCTTTCAATCCTCCCATTTTCTCCCTAACTCCCATTTCATCCTGAACCACTCCCTATTTGTCTCTTACTAGAAAAGAACAGATTTCTCAGAGATAACAACAACAAAAAAAGGAATAAGATAAAGTAAAAATCATCATACCTAAGTTTTACAAAACAAAGACAAAGTAGCACAGGAAAAGAGACTCATGAAAAGGTACAAGAATTGGAAACCAAATTTTTCCCACTCTCTTGATTCCCACAAAAATATGACATTGAAAGCTCATTATATATGTGAAGGACCTGGTGCAGAAGCATATAGGCTCTGGAATTACAGTTTCAGTCTCTATGAGTTCATAAGAGCTTTTATCAGTTGACTTAGATGGTACTGTTTTTCTGGTGTCCTCCATCTCTCTTTATTTGCATAACTTCTGGCTATGGGTCTCTGTATATTTGTTCCTGTTTGCTACAGGAGGAATTATCTATGAGGATGGCTGAATAAAAGACTGATTTGTGAATACAGCTTCATCTCTCCTTGTTCAATGAGTTGTATGTGTATACTGGTTTCAGCAATGTGGATTTGCTATCAGTTTGCAAAGAGCAACCATTTACATAGTCACAGCCTGGGTTGTTTGGGTATTTTCACTGGACATCTTTGGCCAGAAACTCAATTTGATGTAGCTCAGTTCTGGTCTTGAAAGCTTTGTTTTGTGAATGAAAAGGATACTTGTGACTCCTTCTTCCTCATTATTTGGAGACTTAATTAGTACTGACTTCATATTTAGGTAATTTCCAATGCATTAGGTTTTCATATATCTGCTCCAAATTCTAGCTGTGTCTCCTTGTATTCTTTCTTTTAAGCCCATCTCCTTCCAGCTCCCCAGTTGATCATCCAGTTCGCCAGTCCTTCTCTCAGTCCCTAGTCTACTCACAAAATCTATTTTCTTCTCCTCCCAAGGAGAAATATGTTCCAATGCTAAACTTCCTGTATACCTGACCTTTCTGAGACTAGGAATTGTGGGTTGTTTAGGATTTATTTAACAGCGGATATCCACATTTATGTGAATACATACATATTCCTGTGTCCAATGTTTAAAAATGTGTTCAATACTATCTGTAATCTTGTTGATGTCAAATTGGCCTCCAGAATATATCTAGCCACACTGTAACTGAATTGGTAATTAGTCCTTCATTGTTCCTCTCTACTTAGACTTTCTATGGTAATTACAGTAATATTCTTAGCTTCTTTGACATTGAATTCTTTAGATTCCACATACAGTCTGTTCTGAACAATACAATGAGGATGAGTACAGGCATAAGAGTTCAGTTTGCTGATGTAAAACAACCATCTTTCAATTAAAATTAGACTAATTAATGGTGACAAAATAATTTATCTCCACATGTAGAGATTTATGAATAAATTATGAAAAATTAGAATTAGAGAAAATAATTTCAAACTAATTCACTAACAGTTTTATGCAAGAACAACATATATGTAACACATTTTGTATTTTACATATTTCCTTTTATAAATGCTATGCTCATTGTATGACATAGAGATATTCATTACTCAAATCTTGAACATCAAGAATGCTTCTATATTTGTGCATTTTTGTTGAATAACAACTTAATTGACAGAGATATTAAGTTTTTGTTTATATGCTTGTTGTTTTATGACTCAGATTAATTCTTCCTCTTTAATTTTCAGTCTTTCTTAAAGAGTTAGCTGGATGCCTCCTGTAGAAGTGGGATTGATTTGCTTGCAGAATGAACGAGCCCTAGGTTCTCTTTACCTTGAAAGTATTTCCCATGCAAGAAACTGTTCTTAAGAAGGGACTTAGCTTTACTTCATCACAATATGTAGATTGGCTTTGGCAAAAAAAAAAAATGTCAGAAATAATATTGTGCTATTCTGAGCTTTGGACTCCAGGAAAATTACAGCCTCTATTCTTGTCTTCATTTCCTCTCTCATCCATTAAAAAAGCCCTGTATAGTAGGGTTAATGTTAACAAAACTCGTAGAGAAGAACTGAGAAGCCATGCTGTTCAAAACAAGAGAAAGAGAGTAGATACTGAAGAAAACATAATTAAGGGAGCAAAACCACTAAGGTAAAATACAGATAACAGAGAACACAACATAGACTCAAATTGAGCCGAATCAGGCAGTGAAGTAACATGAAATAAGAAAAATGTATTTTCACATTTTTGCTATATTATTGCAAATAGTAATTAATGAAGTTTATTTAATATATTCTTTTATTTAAAAACTAGTATCTTTTATAAATATGATACATATTTATGTACTTAAATATTTTCATGTCTATATTTATAATGTATGAACAATATTTAATTAGTTTTACAAAAATATAAAACTATAGTCCTAAAAGAAAAACTTCTGATTGAACTTACAACAATGATAATATATTTTCAAGTGCAAGGACTCATGCCCTTAATCCTAGCACAAGAATAGTAAAGACAAGTGGGTCTCAGTAAATTCAAGTACAACCTTGCCTCCTAGTGAGTTCCTGGCAAACTAGTATCAAACTAAAATATCATGTATTGAAGAAAAATATAAAGAAATGTAAAGAACTACAATTATATTAACAAAATATGCTACATGTTGATATCAATGTAAGTAATTAAAATATTAGGAAGCAGATAATATATACATACATTTATATGTATTATATATATATATATATAAAAGAGAAAAATCTATTAGAGTTATACATATATACATATATACATCTACATATATACATATGCATGCATATATATGTATACATATATATAATGAAAGAAAAAATCTATTAGAAGGAATAAATATTAAACAGGAAATAGTATGAAATATTCCATTTTGCAGGTATGGCAATTTTATACCTGAATTAGCCAGATGAAAAGAAAAAATTTGACATTATACAGTAAGAATTTAGCATTAATATATCAAGCACCATCAACCAAAATCTAGACAGTGAGATAATACGTTGTAAAACATTAGCAACACTATCAAAACTGATGACAATTTGTAGAAAAAAGTGTTTATGATCCATCTTTAAAAGGCATAGGCTCTGATGTAACTAAAACTAGTTCAATGCAATGTAATAATTTTATTATTTCTCTATATACATTTTGACAATATAAGATTGTTACTCAATTTAAAATGCTTTTTCCTCTATTTTTCTTTTTTTCCCTTCATTTTTCATTTTTTTGAATTTTTTTTTCCAAGACAGGGTTTCTCTGTGTAGCCCTGGCTGTCCTGGCACTCACTCTGTAGACAAGGCTGGCCTTAAACTCATAAATCTGCCTGCCTCTGCCTCCCAAATGCTGGGATTAGAGGCGTGCACCACCACTACCTGGCTCAATTTATACTTTTAAATAAACATTAAAAGTATTGTTAATATGGATTTATTGATAATAGGACTCAGAGGTAAGTTCTTATAATATACAAGGTCATCCTGCACACACACACACACACACACACACACACACACACAAAATGTACACATGCATATTGGCAGCTTTTACTTCTATGAGTATGGATTTTCATATATTTTTACATTTTCTCAATGTGCACACGATTCTAGTTAGCAAATGCCCTTAAGTTTTACAGTTGTGAAACTGATTAAGGAAGCTGCCACAGTTATGTCTGTGAGAAGAGTAGTCTTTGAAATCAGGCAATGTGTAGACTGAGTCAGCACCTTTTGATATATGCTGCAAAAACAACTCTCAGACAAATGTCAAAGATATGAAAAGGCAGCTTACAGGAATCCTCTAGTGCATAAAATATGTTCACTCTATTTTATGAACTTTAAGGTCTGACTAACAGGAAAGCAACCATGCATGGTGCTAAAAATATAGCCAAGTCCATGTAAAATGTGAGCTCATAGTTTTTAGAGAAAAACCTGTGACCATAAATTTAGGAGAGATATAGAGGTACAGACATGAGAGGTAAAGAGTAAACAAGAGATGTGTTAAGGACATCATTATGTATACATATATTTTTCTTTTATTCATTTTTATTATATTATAGTATAACTGCATTATTTCCCCTCCAATTCTTCCTTCCAAATCCTTCCATAAATCCTTCTTTGCCTTCTTTTAAATTCATTGCCTCTTTTTTCATTACTTTTGTTACATATATACGTATATACTTCCAAAATATTTGCACACATATATCTAAATATTTAAATAAAACCTCATCAGTTTTTATAATGTTACATGTTTGTATGTTTTCCATACTCAATTAAACAATAAAAAGGGTGATTCAAAAAATTAAATCTGACTGTACTTTTAACCAGGCTGGCCAAATGAAATGATAAATACTTGTACTCCTGTTCTGGGGAGGCAGAGGCCAGAGGATTACCGTGTGTTTAAAGTCTGCCACATTTTCTTGTTCTATATACCAAGTTCCACACTGGTATATAGAGTTCGAGGCCAGCCTGGCCTACAGAGTGAGTTTCAGGACAGCCAGGGCTACACAGAGAAACCCTGTCTCAGAAAACAAAAGCAAGCAAAAACAAAAAAACTAGATAGGAGCAACATCTAAGCTAATACACAATGTTTGATAAGATGGATTACAAACACACACACAAAAAAATCTCAGGACAATAGACTACCATCTCTGTTGAATGTGAATAACTAAAAGAGAAACATAATTTTTATTTGACTGTGTATCCTAGCAAACTTTTATCACAATAATTAAAATATAATAAAGTGGTTAAAACATAAGTTTTATTTTCTACTACAAGGCATGAGCTAACTGGAAGGATGGGGAAGGCTAGGGAAAGACAGGTGATTTAACAAATGTATTTAGTTTATATCATGAAATGAATATGTCTCAATTTCATTATAGTTATCTATCTGAAAATAAATAAGAAAACAGCAATTCTTTTTAAGCTTAGGAGTAATGGAGTATAATGCCTGGTAGAAAACAGAATTATACATCAGAAAAAGAAAGATGTGCACTTTTGGAGTCTAGCAGGATGAGCTAAGCTACAAATCATATCAAAGTAGGATGAGGAGAGAAGCAAAGGACATAGGTAGCTCTTGGCATCATAATAGATATAGATTTCCTTTCCATCTGGCAAGAAATCAAAATGGGCAGTGAAACTGAGAAGGCATGATGCAAAATGCAGACCAAAAAGTGCAGTGTTTAGTTAATTAAAGTAGTCACAGTGAAGTGAAAGCATCTTCTTTGACTGATGGTGAAAAATAATTGAATAGTTAAATAAGCACTAAGATTTGTTGACTCTTCAAGGATCTGTTATGTTCTGATTTCCAGTAACAGGGCATGTCAAAACAAGAAGTATAGAAAAATAGGTACGGATGGTTTTAAAAAATAATATGTTTATTCACAATGAGTATAAATTATATTATAGATTAAATAGGCAAATGCTTCCAAATGATTTATAGGGACAATTTACAATCTGCTCTCCCATTGGAATGTTACTTTAAAAGATTCTCTACCAATGTGTCCAAAAATCACCAAATGTTCCAGAAATAATTCTTTGTAAAAAATTTCTGTCATGAAATTTATTATCTCAAATTTTACTTGGTTTTAAAATTAATCTCACTCAACTGTGATCTTCCTTTAGTGAAGAATAAAATGTTTTTAGTTATTATTTAGTTGTTAGTTTTTCTTGAATATTTTATTTATTTACACTTTAAATGTTATCCTCCTTTTTGGTTTGCCCTCTGCAAACCTCCTATCCCATCCACTGCCCCTGCTTCTATGAAGGTTCTCTCTTGCCCACCCACAAACTCCCATCTCCCTGCCCTGGCATTCCCCTACACTGGAGCATCCAGCCTTCACAGAACCAAGGGCCTATCTTCCCATTGATGTCTGACAAGGCCATCCTCTGCTACATATGAATCTGGAGCCATGAGTCCAACCATGTGTATTCTTTGGTTGGTGGTTTAATCCCTAGGATCTCTGGGAGGTCTTGTTGGTTAATATTGTTGTTCTTCTATTGGTTACCCTTCAGCTCCTCCAGTCCTTTCTCTAACTTCTCCATTGGGGATCCCATGCTCAATCCAATGGTTGGCTATGAGCATCTACATCTGCACTTGTCAGGCTCTGGCAGAGTCTCTCAGAAGACAGCTATATCAGGCTCCTCTCAGCAAGAACTTCTTGGCATCCGTTATCCTATACAAGTGTATATAGTTTTGAATTAATAATCATGCAAAAATTTAAAGATCACCATGTAAAGAGCTATAAGGCACTATGATGAGATTTTTGAGGTGTAAGCAAAATGATTCTATGTCTCTTCTCCAACATTACCTAGAATTTGGCCAACTATTACCCATAACTAAGTAGTTGACATCAGTACAAATTACACGACTTTGCCAGAGCTGGGGTCACCAGCTAGAGTATACAATTAGGACTGGGTGACAAATGATTTTTCCAGTGATTTCATTTTAAAAAACAGTATGGCAAAAGAGACTGAATTATTTAAAATGAATGTTCAGTGAATATCCCCCTTACACAAAAGGATAGGTATGTGAAAGTGTCATTTGATATAAAAACATGGAAAAATAAATAAAATGTAGTGAATACAATTTTATGAGAAATGAAATCACCTCCTCTCTCTCTCTCTCTCCCCTTTTTTCTTTCCCCCATCTGTCTCTTTCTGTCTCTTTCTCCGTGTGTGTGTGTGTGTGTGTGTGTGTGTGTGTGTGTGTGTGTATTAAATCAAGGGTCTTCATCATGTCAAACAAGTAATGTATTAGTAAGCTACATACTAAGTCCACAAACACTTCTATTTTAAAGAGTGAAATTTCATTTCTGAAGGCTTTATCCAACCATTTGTAAAGTAAAGTCAGTAGTTTTATTTAAATTATTTACAAATGTACCAAGACTGATAAGTTAGGGAACATATCAATAAAACATATATAGTTGTTTTATATAAAAGTTTTTTTTAACTGTTAGTACACACATTTTACTTTCCCTAGTCGATTGCCTGTCATTTTACTTAATAATAAAATAGGAATGAATTGTGACATATTCCAAACTGAATTCATACTTGCAATGTATGTAGCTGAATAGAGGAAATTTTGCCTCATATGATGACTACAGACTAACAACTTATATGAATAATGCTATTAAATGGAACAAATAAATATTATAGGTTTGACTAGTTATATTCCCTTTTATATTTTAATATTTTATACACCATACCATTAATTTAAATTCAATATGTTATATCTATTATTTTTCTAATAATAGAAAGATAACATTTGTAGGAAATCAAAGTGATTTAATAAAATTTCAGGCTAAAGTATCTTAAGAAAAAATTTGATCTGACTCAAGGTTCAAGATTACAATTTCTTGAAATATCTGGTTCCATCAAATCTCCAGTCAGAAGCAAAGCGCAATAAATTTCTGCTGCCTTTCACTTCTATTTCTCTACTTACATGATCCAGAGTCTTCTTAAGGAATATTGAAACTCATAATGGGCAAATATCACTTTATGTAATTTTTTATAATCCTTCGCAGGAATGACCATATACCTATTTCCCTGGTAATTCTACATCTCAAATTGACTACATTATCTGTCACAAAGGGGCTTCTATGATAATATTGAGTGAGATGTGATGGAATTGCCATGATGTTGCTGAATCTGAGCTTTCCAACAAATCATACATTTAGCCATCACTAAATATTCCATTTCCTCTGGAAAATATTCTCACTTGATCCCTTGACTATCGTTATACAGATCTGGCTTCATTTTCATTACCACTATTCTGTTTATTGTGATCTCTAAAATGAAATATATCTGTCATCTTTGATGATGCCAAGAAGAATGTTGTACCTCCCTAAGATGAAGCTACATGGATCACATGAGATTTTTAAGGAAGAGATAAATCTCAGTTTGACTAGAAGGATGTATTCATAGAGAATACACTACATGTACAGAGAGAGTGTTGGCTTATAGGTTCAACAAAATTTTATCTTTGGTATCTTTTACTTTCTATAAGATACTAGCCAAATCATTAACTGGTATTATATATGTCTTTTTGTTGTGCCATTTAATATGGCAATTCAGAAATATCACAAGCAAATATTTTGTTGTTCTCATAAAGTTAATTAGTTTCTACTTGGTGACAATGAAACATGAAATCTGATTACAAGGTAGAATAACAATATAAAATACAAAGGTAACTTAATTTCTGATTTGTAAGTGACATTTTATAAGTACTTCAGTTAATGTCTTAGAGTAAATGAAAGCAAGGCATAACCAATCAACAAAAGACAAAATTGATATTTCAAGTACATCATGACCTAGATAGAATAAGCATCTTTTGAAAATATCATTCTAAAAAGGTTCACATCCAGTTCATTACATTATTGTCCATGGATGTGATGAATTTTTTCACTTCCCTCTTCTTTTAAACTATGGAATTTTAAAGTAATTATTTTTAGATTTATTGTAAATTGTAGTGCTCATTGCCCCAAGATCTTTGGCCCTTAGCACACCTATTGGTGGTAATATTTCTATTTGTTCTTTTTGAGCTTAGCTAAGATTTCGCTTATCTGTTCACCTTATAGGTGAACCTTCTCAGAAATAGTTTTCAACAAAGCCTCAGCTGCTGCTGCTGCTTTCACAACAAGCTGGTGTATGAGGTTTTAGAAGACAGTTGAAAATACCATGATTGCACTCATATGCACTAAATTTGAAGAGAAATATAGCTGCTCTAATGTAGTGCTGAAAATAACAAATTCTTTGCTCCTAGAATTTTATCAGTAACAGACTCTATCTGCCATCATTCATCATCTTCATTTTATTGCTAGGATTGAGGGATAGCATAGCAAGTTTGATAAGATTTATTTCTAGGTAAGCTATGAACATTAGATAAATATTAGTCATGTACATTTTCTTGTCAATAGACCATTGTCTGAAATATATATTATTGTTTCCAATATGATTGTGTGATGTGTATTCACATATCTGTCATTGCCCAAACCCTCATTCTTCAAATATGGAAGTGCATGCTAGCACACACAAATATGTGCACATGTGCATGTACACACACAGATACATTAACACATTTCATCAATTCTCAATATAGCTTTAATGGGGCTATGAATGTCAAATATGAGATATTTTCATCATTTACTTGGAATATTCACTTGGCTGGCTTGTCTTGAACACATTTTTTTAAATTATGTTTAAAATTTCATGATCAACATGTAAATCAAGAAATACAGTTTATATAGACCTTCTTTAATTATTGTTTCTTTCAGGACATGTAACATATAAATCAAGGGAAACTCAGGTAAATTAAATTTTTTTTAAATCCAACACTATTCATACTGTCAGTTAGGAGTGCCACATCCATCCGTACATAGACAATTTATCTGAATGAATAGTTATCAAACATTTCTAGATAAAGAGTCATGAATTAAGAATTTGTATAATTACAATATTTAAAGCCACTAGGTTTTGAGATTTGCTAAGTATAAATACTTACTTAGTATAGTATTTTTAGATAATATGTTGGTGGTAAATACATTTAAACTTTTAGAATTAGTTATCTAAGCTACTAATATTTGTCACTTATTTTATTATTTAGACTTATTTGGCATTTGGTCTACTGTTTTATAGTTTATTTATTTTTGAGAATTTTATCTATGCAAACTATGAA
>JADRCD010230165.1:5545-21075 GCA_019843815.1 Montemys delectorum
GTCTCAAAAAACCAAAAAAAAAAAAAAAAAAAAAAAATCTTGTAATTCAGTGAAGCCAACGAAGGGAAACCTTGGGGTCACAGCTTTGTCTGTTCGTTGGTGTTTTGGGATGCCACCTTGTGTACCTACCCTCGGGCTGGCCTTGAACTGGCTATGTAGTCAAAGATGACCTTAGACTTCTGATCACCACCCCGGGTTTTCAGTGGTGCATCAGCCAACCTAGCTTCCCTACTCCCACCTTGGGGTTCCACCCAGGGCCTTGGACATGCTAGGCACACACAGTACTACTCCTCTGGGTGCCAGCCTGAAATGTTACCTTAGGAAGACTGACAGGTCTTCATTTCTTTAGAGGCTGTGGAGCTCATTTTCCCACTCGTTCAGAGAGTCTTGGGTGTCACACGGTGTCAAGACCTAACCCCCCACCTCAGCTTCTCTTCCCCCTTCCTCTGGTTTCCTAACTCTACTTGATAAGCAGTCTTGGCTGAGGGTCCACCTCAGGTGAGATGGAGTCTTTGGATCTTCTTGATGTCTTTAGTGCGGTGAAGCTCATCTTACCAAACTCTATGCCGTGCTGTGCGTGCCGCCCGCTACTTGTCTCCAAGCATTTCCAAGAAACCGTGATAATATCTTGTTTGTCTTTAAGACTTTTGAGGCAGTCTTACTAGGTAGATTAGACTGGCCTTGAACTGTTGAACTTCCAAGTGCAGTCTCCCAGATTCTGGGATTAGAACAGTCACCCTCTCTAATACCTCACAGTGTGTAATGATGTCTCACAGTGTCACTTTCTAGTATTTTCTACGTGCCAGAAAACTTTGGGCTCACTTAAATGTGTTTACTTAACCCCCACAATATCCCACATTAACTAGGAATTACTATTTTTCTTATCTATATTAAGTGGTGGTACCCACATGATTCTCTGAGAAGACTGGTAAGAAAATCATTGATTTCACTGGGCGGTGGTGGCACACGCCTTTAATCCCAGCACTTGGGAGGCAGAGACAGGCGGATTTCTGAGTTCAGGGCCAGCCTGGTCTACAGAGTGAGTTCCAGGACAGCCAGGACTACACAGAGAAACCCTGTCTCGAAAAACAAACAAACAAACAAAAAACAAAAACAAACAAACAAAGAAAAATCATTGATTTCATTTTAGTCACAATTAAAATATTTTCATCAAATCTCCTTTCTATGTAATGCCAATGTCTTCTTGGAGTCTCTCCAGTCATCTCTGTTAGAATAGGTTTTGCACTAATCTTTGTCCGGCTACTAAGCATTTCCCTAGGACAGCTGTGGCCCCTCCCTGCTTCCTGAGCCACGCCTTCGAACTCATTCCAGGTGTCCTTAGCAAATGACTCCCAAGGCTAAAAGCCATTGGCCAATGCAGAGCTAGGAGCCACGTAGGGCAGAGTCACACTGTTCCTGGGGTTAGGGGCAAAGGTTGCTGAAGCCAAGCCGGGCTGTGGTCGCAATTAGCTTGTGCATCCAGATCCAAGCTTGGAAAGGTAGGGAAATCTTATTTATTTTCATTGAGGTGTGGAGAAGATGGTTATGTTTGGTTAAGGAATTAGGCGCTGGTCTATTGAACAATCTGTTTTGGTTTTTGTTTTAATTAAAACTGGTGTATACACCTATAAGTTCTTAAGAATTTTAAACACTTCTCTATTTACCTGGCCTCCAGTTCTCTAGTGATGGGTGGGATTTTTTAAAAGATGTTGTCTAGTTTTACAGCTTTCCACTAAGTTTATAACTTAAGAGTTTTGCCACTTAAGACATACAGTATAAGCAAGGATTTGTCCATTATGTCACACAGGCAGTTTTTAGAGAAAAATGTGATAACTAAAAATAAATTAGAAATTAGCAGTATGATACGTAAAACTGAAACCCTGGTATTTCCTCTTGGGTGCTCGACTTTGAGACATTCTTTTTCAAACTGACAATAGTTTTAAGAATCTATGCTCTTTAACTATAATACTTTTTCGGTCCACTTTCCACACTCTGTTCTATCTAATATTAACCACAACGGCCAGAAAGCAGAATGTCTTTTTCACCTAACTGCCTAAAAATGAAGCAATTTGCATAGCACTCGAAGTAGAAGCTGATCATAAGTGAGGCATCTCTCTGGTCATAGGAGCCCTCCTCCACCATGGTGGGAGAGGCTTCAGGGCCATTAGTCAGTATGGGCACCAAGGAGCATTCTGTAGTCAGTATCAAAGGTAGATGTGTCTGTAATGTAACTAGTTTTCAGCGTTGTCCGAAAGTGGCTCAGCGTGGGTCTGTATTCTGTAACAGAATAGACTGGACATTTATTTAAGGGCTGAGACATGGTACTGTTGGATAAAAACATTATGTCAAAAAGCATTTAGAATTTGTTACTTTTATCTAATTTATAAAGAGAATGTTGCTGTGGTTAGTTAGCACTGGTTATTAAAGGTGCATATGCGCATTTGTGGGGTGTGTGAGTGTGTGTGTGTGTGTGTGTGTGTGTGTGTGTGTGTGTGTGTGTGTGTTCATGCCATGGTGCACTGTATAGGTCAGAGGACAACTTGTGTGGAGTTGGTTCTCTCCGGCCTTTACCTGGCCTGTGGGGATCCAGCCAGGCTGTCAGTGGCGCAGTGAGTGCTTTACTGACTGAGCCTTCTTTCTGACACCATTTCTTCTTTCTTAGTTCCATGTACTTATTTTACTAGATTTGCCCAAAATGCCTTTTTTTTTTTTTCTTTCTTTCTAATGGCGCCATCAATGGCTGGTTTCTCTTCTCTCACTGATTTCTGTGGATTGGGCTTTCGGGTGGAGCAACCACGGTGTTAACTATTTACCTGGCTTCGGAGAATAATTACTAACCATCATCTCGATGTTTCTCAACTCCAAGCTGAGGTTCAAAGGTTCAAATGAACCTTACAGATCAGAGGTCAGACTTATTGCTGCAATTTATTGCTGAATTCTGCCGATATGACAGAAATTCACAGCTATGAGGATTGCTCGATCCACTCCTGCACTCAGACCAGGTGGGGCGGTTAATGCCGTCTTTTGTACAAGTCAGCCTTTGGCACCAAGTTTAATAAGTAACTAGCTGGTGCCTTAGGTTTCACTGGTACAAGGTGCATGTTATAAAAAGGGTCATATGTCACCAGGCAAGGATGAAGGCAGTGAGGAGTGGCCGTCTCATGGCTACCACCCATGAACTATACATAAAGATCCAGTGGTCTGTTTAGTTCATATTTCTATGGTGTAAAAATATATGTTATATATTCATATTCTTAGTCTTAAAGAGATGTGTCCTTTAGCAAGAAAGAGCTGTCTGATTAGGGATCATTAGCCAAGAAGTAGAAACCAAAGCTGTAGACTTCACTTAATCATTTCATGGAATCTTTGATTTCTCAAAAGCTTTCCAAAATGGGGTGGCCATTTAAGAATGTAGGGACTAAGAGGCTGTGACACAGCCCATGTGATTCCAGCATTCAGAAAGATAAATATGAAGATTGCTTGGGATTAGCCTGGGCTATAGGGTGATGCCCTGCCTTTAAAAAAAAAAAAAAAAAAAAAGAGGAATAGATTGTTTTGCCTTGGTCTTTTAGAGGTTAATGTGGGGACTGATTAGCTCTGTTTCTTTGGGCCTGTGGCAAGGACACATACCTTGGTGCATGATGGAGCCAAGCTGTTTCCCTCATAATCAAGAAGCATAATAATCCAGCCCAGGTCCCACATCTCTGTCACGTCACTCTCAAGCAATGACCTAAGATTTCCTGTGAGGTCCCACTCTCACTGTCTCCCAAGCCTTTTGAAACATAGGCCTTTGGATCCTGAAACATAGACCTTGAGGATCTATAGTAGTATTTCTTCTTTTTTTTTTTCTTTCTTTTTTTTAATAGCACAATTTTCAACTCTCCCAAACCAGATCGATTGAACTCTTTTATAGATCATACTAATTTGGAGCTCAGATTCTCAACCCCTCTGGGTTTGCAATTCAGCTTTACCATGTTCTATTAATAGACCTTAGTCTCTGGTCAGCCTCTCTGTGCAGTTCCCCCCATCTCTCACATGAGTAGAATTATAGTTCTTGCTTCCTGTGATTGTAGCAGCAATTAAATGGATGATGTCACTCAAGGGATGCTTAGCACAATGCCTGATGTACAGAGGGGATTCAAGCAAGGACTGAACTGCTGCAGCTGCTGCTGCTGTCACCAGCTCCAAGCTGGTGACTTAGCCTCGCCCATTCCACATCCCACCCCGAGTGGCTTCCCCTTGGTCTCTTCATTTCAGGAGAGGTAGACACAAAAGTGCAGAGTTGGATCAGATGGTGTGAGGGATTTCAGGAGTCACTCTTTTGAATATCAGGCAGAAGCATACTTTAAAATGTCCATTTCAGGTCAACCACTCCAAAGAAGTGCTGTCTTTCCTTAGCTGATTGCTGTCACCTGGGAATCATGTGTAACGTGAAATAACTCCAAATTATCTAGATTCCCTTGCTGCCAAGCAGTGAGAGATGCTTGAGATTTAAAATAAGTTCACATATGATGTCTTACAGATAAGCTGAGTCCTACTTGGGGATATACATTACGTAGTTATATTTACTGATTTCAAAATGAAGAGTTCTCATAACTGTCAGAGGTCAGGACTTGGTCTTTTGCAAAACTGAGAACTTTTAGCAAAAATATCAGCTATGAAACTATTACCTTGGGCTTATTCATTCCGTTTCTTTACTCTTTTTAGATTTAGTGCCTCTGGGATAATGACCAATGACAATATTAAAATTCAGTACTTGGTACTGAGAAAAGTCACAATGACTCACATCTCACATTAATTAAAGCTAAGCACTGGCTCTGGGCCAGGACTGAGCATAAGATTGGGGTTTAGATGTGAATTAGATCAGATTCTGCAAAGTTTTAACTTGGCTGAGAATGAGCTCAGTCACTAACAGTTACTGTAAGCTTAAGCCATATGCCAAAATTCTACCACATTTGTCCTTCAATGTGCCAATTTCCCAGGGCTCTACCTAGTGTCACAAAGAATGCTAGATAATATTGTGGGCACATATCTTGGGGTCTCCCCATAAGTACTTCATGGAGGAGTGAGACTTACTGCTGAGCTCAGGCTGGCCATGCTGGGGATCTGGGAGGGTCTGATGCACCATGAATGACCTGTAAGGGAAACCGTGCTGGGAGATGAAGCTGGATGAGAACTGAAACTCTTCAGGTCTTATGAGGATATTGACTTTACCCTAAAGACAGGGGCAAGGTCCAGCAGTAGGCTGATAGGACCCGATCGCAGGATTTTAAAGACCACTTTGGATTCACTGTGGTGGGCAGGAGTGACTGGGATGAAGGTGGTCCAGGAGGCTGCTGAAGCTCCAGGCTGCCGGTTGACAGCATCCTTCATGTGGGATCTTTAATTCATGGAGTGATACTTACTCTCAGCTCAGGACACAGTGAGAGAGCGGAGGCCTTGACGTTTGAGAGTGTGCACAAGACCAACTGGAAATCTGACGTCCTATCTACGCAGCTTCCTGCTAGCTCTGAGTCCATTTATCCTAGGAAAGCATCTGTTTTCAGTGAAAAGTATTCCTACCAGCTTGGTGGCACACACACACACCTGCCATCTCAGTACTCAGCGCTCAAGCAGGAGCACCAGCTTTTCAAGGCCATCTTGAGCTTTGTAGTGAGTTCGAGGCTACCCTGGGCTACATAAGACCCTGTCTACAAAGTGGGTGACATAAGTGATTACTACTAATTCATTTTAATATGCTAATGACATACATGCTCAGTTCTGGTTGATTCTTACACCCTCCCATCACAAACACTCCTCCTCCCCTCTCTCTTCCTCTCTCCCTTCTCTCTCGCCTTCCCTCCCTCCCTGCCATCTTTCTCTCTCCTCTGTACCTTTACCCAGTATTCCTCCTCCCTCCACTTTCCCTGCATGTATGTACCCTTCCCACCCATCCATGTCCCTTAAAAACTCTCATTTCTTCCCACTCTGCTCACAAGTGAGTCTCTTTGTTTCTTGGCCCCTTCACACACTTACACCCACCTAAATACATGTATTTAGAGGCTGGAGCATAGGAGTAAAATTGTTATTTTCAGCTTCCGTTTGTGACCGAGATTGAAGTAGCACAGGACATGACTTGATGATCAGCTATGTTAAAAAAACAAAAGCAAAAACAAAAAACCCCAAATAGATGTACTAGTTTAAAGATTTTATTAGCGGGGCAGTGGTAGCACACGCCTTTAATCCCAGGACTTGGGAGGCAGAGGCAGGTGGATTTCTGAGTTCAAGGCCAGCCTGGTCTACAGAGTGAGTTCCAGGACAGCCAGGGCTACACAAAGAAACCCTGTCTCGAAAAACAAAAAAAAAAAAGAGAGAGAGAGAGAGAGAAAGAGAGAGATAAATAGATCCAAGCTTATGGGTTTTATTTTGAGATTTTTTTAATGAACAATCAAAATAGCAAATATTGAAGTTTCTATGAAATAAATTCTAATTGGATTTATTGTAGGAAGTTGGAATTTTCTGGGAAGGCGTATTCAGCCTATATGTTATACTTGATGGAATTTTGTTATGTACATAGCTCTGCCTACCCTCTCAGTGAACCGTCTTTCCCTACATTATAGCATAAAACTGGAACTTGTGTTTCATTATATATTAGTAATTTGCTTTCAGATTTTAGAGTTTACATGGCCACTGCTGAGATATTACATTGTTAAGGGGGAACATTTACTAACATATACAGTGGGAAACTTCAAATTTCTATGCAAATATTACAAAGTTCATAATATTTCCTGTGAGAGATCTCCCCTCAAGAAACCTGAGCACACCCAGGAGCACGGGACAGGAGTCTACATTTTATTCTACAGCCATGATGCTGCAATTGATTTCAGGATGAAGCTTATAATTTGCACTTTAATGTCCAGGGTTTTATCGTGCCGTGGCGTTGGATTGGTTGTTATCCAGCAGGTGACTCTCAGAGCTATTTTTTCAGGGTTGGGTAAAGGCATTATGTATCAAGAGTTCACATGTTTATCGGCTGAGGCTCTCTAAGGCTGTGGCCTTGTTCCCCTTTTAAGAGAGGTTTTTCTGAGGCATTTGGGATACCTTTTTTTATACTTGATTAGAATTTGACCCAGGGCCTGGCTGAGGCTATTCCTTGTGTTCTGGTAAAGACATGGATCCCTCAGATCACCAGCCATTCTAACAGAGATGTGGTTAAACAATTTTGTGTTTTAACTGGCCTTAAAGGCCAGTTGATCTAGAAGATTCCAAAGAGTGTTCTATAGAGTCCTACAATTCTGGAGTGTCCCCCATGAAGCCACTGGCTCTTGTTTTCTTGGTCTCTTTGCCTGGCTAAATTTTTGGTGGGAGAATGCATGAAGTAAACCAAAAATGAACAGTGGCAAAACCAGCTATTTAAAAACTAGCAATTCCACCCTTGCTTGTACTTTAAAGAAATGAAGGGATTTGCATAAAATCAGAGACCAAAGGTAAAGGCATGGTAGCATATGCCTATGATCCCTAGCATTTAAGATGCAGAGGCAGGAGAATTGCAAATTAAGAAATTGGGAGCTGTTTGGATCATGTCTCTTGATAGTTGTAAATGCTGGGTAGAGTGTGTCTCCAGATAGGGAGTGAAGGCAGGATATACTGTAATACTTTGTCTTTGTGTCTTGAACATTTTAATTTGAAATTTGCATTCTCTTCATTTTGAATATTTTGTACCATTAGGACTTCTAACATTAACTTAAGACCTGAACTGATACTTTTCATTTTTTCATAACCCTCTCCTTGAAAAAAAAAAAAATCCTCAAGAAATCTTGACTGATTTTAGGGCAGAGTTAGTCACTCTCAAGCCGACTCTGATTAATTGCAGGTGGATCGCTAAGCCTTGTTACTGTGGTCTTGGGGACAGGCTCTGGATGCGGTCAGGTACTAGTCATGATTTGTTAGTGATGTGTAAACATAACTCCGCAAGCCATGTGGGAGGCCTCAAGCTAGATATTTTTATCTCTGTATAAGGAGGTAGGTATTTTTGTGAGTCTCTGGGCTGCAACTGTATTCGTATGCATATCTCTAAGTCATGGCTGCTGTAAAGTTAAAACCCCACAGGAAAGAAATTGCTCATGTTCCTGACGCAATCCCCCACTTCTTCAAGGATAAGATAATGAGTTGCATTTCTTGGTTTCTAGAGGACATAAGAGTAATGGTTTCTTGAGTAATCGGAGTAATGATAGTTCATTTTGGGAAGAAAACATCCTCAGTTTCTAGGCCCATGTAAAACTTACATGGAAGTAAAGTAAAACAAAACATTTCTAACATTTTCTTCAATGCTTTAGGGTTTGCCTCAAAGGACACTTCAAGAACTGAACAGAGAAATCCCAACCGAGCTGCCTGAATCTTGGAGAATTCTCTGGTTCTACCTTCCATATAAAGAACTAGGACCAATCGAATTGGTGACCTTTGGTGAGTGCACCTCCCAGAATCCTTTTCTTCCCTACTTAAGTGAGAACATAATTCCCCTCCTTATCAAACAGGACATCTGTGAGATGATTTGGGCCTGGTATGTTTACATGGTGAAGTGGAATGTTACACGAGATGATGAGTTTCATTTAGCCTGCACTACTTATTTCTCTGTACACGTCTTGTCTTTGTGGCTTGAAAGGACACGTCATGTAGAAAGAGACTGGAGTAACCTGGACTACTCACAGTCTACCTCTGTCTTCTCAGAGGACACACTCTCTCTTTCTTTCCTTTCTTTCTTCCTTCCTTCCTTCCTTTCTTTTTTTCTTGTTTTGTTTTTTGTGTTTGTGGTTTCTTAAAATTTATTCACTTTACATCCCATTTGCTGCCCCTCCCCCATTGTTATATTTTAAAGACAGAATCTCTTGTAGTCCAAGGTAGCTTTGAACTTTTAAGCTTCCTGCCTCCATCCAGCATATCCTAAGATATGTACTGGATGTGTAGGTAGGTGCCACCACAACCTACAGTCATCAGCATCTTGACATCTTTCAGTGCGTGGCACACAAGGAAGGGTCTCTGTACAAGACAGACAGAAGAGTCGATGTGATAGTATTTGATTTGGGAGCCGTCCTCACACCCTCTGTAAATTGGCCTTCTTGCTTGTTTCACAAAGCATGTCTTCAGTGTTCATCGAATGCTCATTACATTGTAGGACTGAATAGTATTCCGTAGGACTGACTAATATTCCATTGGAAGCCATGGACCAGATTTTGTTAATTCTTCTTCATCAACAGACATCTGGGTTGTTCCCTGCTTTTGGCTACTGTGAATAATATGCCCAAGAATACCTGAGTTCTACTTTTATTTTAGATTTACATCTAGCAGTAGAAGTTGGTAAATCAATGTATTAATAGGTTTTCTTTTTTTTTCCCCCGAAGTATCAATAGATTGTTTTCCACCATTTTTTTTACATTGTTACCATCATTGTACAAAGACGTCCACCTGTCTTGATGATTGACATTATAATGAGTAAAATGATATATCAAAGTGGCTTTGATTTTTCTCATTCCTAAACAATTAATGTCCTTTTGTGTCTTTTTGTGTACCTCTTGTACCTTGAAGAAATGCATGTTCAAGTCTCCCACCCATGTTAATCAAATTGCTTCCTTGCTTGCTTGCTTTGCAGCTGAGTCTGTGGTTCTTTATGGATTCTGGGCGTTGGTTCTTCACCTTAAGTGAAGGCATATCCTAGGCAGAAGTTTCTAAGACGCCAGGAGTGACATTTACTCAGCACTCATCTGCATGGTTTTTCTTGTAGGCTTCAGTTGTTCACCCCACAGATAGACGAGAGAGTTTGGGGAGGCCGCTCATGTGGTAACTAGCATACAGTAGTGAGATCAGTGAGCGTTTTTTGCTCCATGAGATCCCCAGCACGAGAACACCAGAAGCCTCTTTGTAAGCATGCTTGTACACATCCTGCATCTGTTATGAGGATATTTGGAAATGGAGGGAACGAGAGAGGACACACTCATTGTGGTTGGCAGCGGAGAGCTCTAGGTAGATGACTGCACCATTTACACAAAAATCAATTGTTCCTCATGCTGCATCGGAGAAACTCAACTAGCCTACCCACAATGCTATGGGCAAACTGTGTTTCCAGAAGGCTCCCTAGTCCTGTTTTATTGTGAACAGAATCTACATATGCTTCCAATATAAAATATGAGATCTTTCCAGCACCTTTCCTGGCAGAATTTTGAGAAGGAGGAAGAAACTCCTGGCTGTGTACACTGCCCCTCCTAGTATCAAAGTCTACAGTGTACTGACTGCTCTCTGTTGGGCCTGAGATAACAGCAGGGTTGCATTTATGCAACCCATAGTTACAGGATTTTCTGTCGGTACAAGATTCAGTTAGACTTTCAACATCAGAACACTTGGCCTGGGGAGTCAGTGTCCAAATTCCAAATCAGTTAGTGCTAAATCTGTTAGCCTAATCTTCAGGACGGACAGAGTTTACTAGGCCCACCCTCTCCTGGTTTATACTGGGGTTGGTTTATATGGAGAAGCCTGGTGGCCATTTGTGGGCCATTCTCATTCTTGCTTAATTAAATGGGGATTTGGAAAAAGAAGAAATAACCAAGTTGTCTTAGTCAGGGTTCTCTAGAGTCACAGAATTTATGGTAGTCTCTGGATTGTAGTTTATTTCAGACATAGTTAAGTTGACTATGCCACTTACATAGGAATAGCCACTACACAAGTGATTACATTTTCTGATTTTGGATGGTATATGATAGCCTATGCTTTCTGAAAATAATTTCTGAGACTAGTGTAGTGCATTTCCCTCTTCACATATGATTAACTCAGAGCTCCCACGCTGTCCATATGAGCTTGAGAATAAGTGGTTAGCTCACATCAGGGCTGTTTTTATTCATGTATTAGGGCTCAACTGAAATAATAGCTCCAGATGTGCGTGAGAGCATATGAGAAATGACATCAATTCAACTCCACCAGCCATTTCCGGAGTTTAAGTTAACATCCCTGATGGACTACACATTTCTTGACAGTGTATCATATTTTATGTTTACTTCCACCAATATTCTAAGAGTATATTTCATGAAATTCTTTAATATTGTTTTGCTTTCTAGAACTGTTAATATAGTCCGTCGTCAACCCAAGCAACTCTGACTGCCTAGGCAAGTTGTAGAGGCTGGAAAATGGCTCTCGTTGGCCCCCTCTCTTCCCTTTTCTCCTCTTCCTCATAACTTCCATTTCCTCAGAAGTGAACAAGGCATGTCGTTTGTTCCAAATAACATGCCCATTTCACCTTCAAAACTCATTTGTAGATAAATGAACATTTCAGTTTTTCATAACCCAGCTCTCCTCCCTTTCCTGATCATGAGCCATGTATAGATAGCCACACTGGAGGAAATTATTTAAACAAGCTCTAAAAGCAAGTAGCAGTCAGATAGCCGCATAGCTTGATTCCTACTTGTTACTGTGGGTACTTATTAACCAAGGCGATTACAGTTGGGAGTCAGAGATAGCAAATGAGAATCTAAGACGAGAGGAAAGCACATTAACAAGGAGAGGAGCTGCAGGAGGAGCTGGTTGTTCCAATGTGTGTCCCCTCAACTTTGCCCCGTGTGTTCTCTCCTGTATGGAACGAAGGCCATGTGGCTGATGGGTGGCTGAGGACCTTGGGGTCTATGTGCTCACACACTGAGACATTTGGGAGAGTCTGAATCACGTGGTTAGTATCAGATTAACCTGAGAGCTCCTTTCGGCAGGACCTGCCATTATGTGGCAGAGACCTCCCCAGGAGCAGCAGTATTCCAGGGAAGGTTGGAATGCTGACCCCCTGCCTGGATGCTCCCATTGTCTTTCACTAGAACATTCTCCCCCCCCCCCCCCCGTTTTTCCGCAGAAACTATAGTTCTATAGTTGTAGTGCTCTATAATACAGCCATAGCATTTGAGAGTAGATATTTTTTAGATTTACTTTATGTGTATGAGTGTTTTGCCTCCCTGTGTGTATGATGCCTATGTGTGTCTGGTGCTCATAGAGATCATGAGGATGTTGGGTCTCCTGGAACTGGAGTCATGGGTGGCTTTCTGCCACCATTTGGGTGTTGGGAACCAAACCTGGATCCTTTACATAGCAGTAAGCTCTTATTCCTTGAGCTGTCTCTGTAGTCCCTTCAAAAAATGCTTTTAATTTGTAAAATATATTTATTTTATTAGTTTATATGTGGGTGTGTTTTACCCGAATGTATGTATATACACTGCATACATGCCTAGTGTCCACGGAGATCAGAAGTGAGCATCAAATCCTCTGGAAATGGAGTTACAGAGCTTTGAGCAGACATGTGGATGCTGGGACTTGAACCTGGGTCCTCTACAAGAGCAATAAGTGCTCTTAACTACTGAGCCATCTTTCCAGCCTGAGAAAATATTTTTAACTTCAAAAATACCTCATACTCAGTTTAAACACATTTAATTTTTCTTTGAGAATTTCACATATTTCACTACTATATTTACTTTATTTCCACCCATCCCTCCCTGCCTCAAATGCCTTCTATGTCCTCTCCCACTTCCTCCCAAATTTATGACCGCTTCCTTAATTATTGTTATTAGATATATATAAGACCCACTGAGTCCAGGCTGTGTTGCTCAATGTACATGTGTTTAGGTCTGACCACTTCGGACTGGATGTTATTTTGAGCCTGAAAAAAAAGCTGATTCTCCCTCTTGAGGCAGCCATGGATTGCCTATGGTTTGGGTGGGACCTTGTGGGATTCCTCTCATCCACACTGGCATGGACTGCTATTTTCATTGTTCAGGTCTTGCTTAGGCAGCCATATTGCTCCGATGCCCTGAGTGCAAGGCTTCCCTGGCATGATAAGATTGCACTATCTAGCAGTAGACCTCCTGGTCCCCTGGCTCTCACTATTTTCTTCCCCCTTTTGCATTTCCCTCAGCCTTACGTGTCAGGGTTGCTTTATAGAATCCGCACCATCTCTTTGGGTTTTGGCCAGCTGCTGTTAAAAACAAAAAGCTTCATTTACACCTTCTGTCTTAGGGTTTCTATTCCTGCACAAACATCATGACCATGAAGCAAGTTGGGGAGGAAAGGGTTTACTCAGCTTACACTTCCCCATTGCTATTGATCACCAGAGGAAGTCAGGACTGGAACTCAAGCAGGTCAGGAAGCAGGAGCTGATGCAGAGGCCATGGAGAGATGTTCCTTACTGGCTTGCTTCCCCTGGCTTGCTCAGCCTACTCTCTTATAGAACCCAAGACTTCCAGCCCAGGAATGGCACCACCCACAAGGGGTTCTACCCCCTTGATCACTGATTGAGAAAATGCCCCACAGCTGGGTCTCATGGAGGCACTTCCCCAACTGAAGCTCCCTTCTCTGTGATAACTCCAGCCTGTGTCAAGTTGAGATACAAAACCAGCCAGTACACCTTCACACAAAAATTATCCTTGGTTTATTCCCCTTCATGTGGAGAGTTCCTGGGGGAAATTCTCTTTCACTGGGACACTCGCCTTAAGGTCACTGAAGTGCAAAGGCATCCACCTTGAACAGAATTTGTGTCACCCCTGCTCCAATGGGAAAAGATCTTGTTTTGTAGTTAAAACTGGGATGACTAATGTTAACCAAACAAAATCAGGTCACACCTAAAACTGAAGCTAATGTTTGACTGTGTCGATCCAGTCCAGAGCCTTTGTTTCAGGACAGGCAACTGGTCATGTTCCTTATAAAGAGAGACCTGTGAGAGTCTCGTAAACTACTCTTTCACATATCCCACCGCAAGGTCGCACTAGGACAAGCCCCAGTGAGCATGTGTTCATGGATCATGGGACGCTAGCAGTATTCCATGTTTTCAAGGTGTAACTGCTTTTTGCAGCCTAGTAATATAGTTGGAAGCTGGAGGGCAGGGCACCCCTCACGCACATTGCAGTGGCTGCTCCAGCTTATATTGGGGGAAGTTCACTTTCTTCACCTTGAAAAACTTAAAAATCATTCATTTTTTCTTTCGTGTGTATTTTTTTCTTTAAGTACATTTTGTATACTAGTTTTAGAGGGTTTTTTGAAAAATAATCTGTTTTATGTACATTAGTATTTTGCCTACATATGTGGGGGAGTCAGATCCTCTAGACAAAATTTACAGGTAGCTGTCAACTGCGTGTAGGTGCTGGAAATTGAACCTGAGGCCTCTGGAAGAGCAGCCAGTCCTCTTAACTGCTGAGCCATCTCTCCAGGCCCCAGTTTTAGAATTTTAAAGTAATTTGATTTTTGTTTTTGTTGTTGTTGTTGTTTCCAAGACCGTTTCTCTGTGTAATAAGCCCTGGCTACTCTGGAACTGACTTTGTAGATGAGGTTGGCCTTGAACTCACAGAGTTCTACCTGCTTCTGCCTCCCAAGTGCTGGGATTGCTTTTGGGCTGTCTGGTTTTATAAGTACAAAATGATATTACCTCCAAAAAATTAGCCACCTTTATTGAGTTATAATCCCCTATTTAGTTGTATAGCTCAGTGGCAGAGTGTTTGCTTGCCATACTCGAGCCGAGGTTCTACCTCCAACACCGTATTAAAAAAAAGTTTTTCCAAAATTTGCCACAATGCATCATGACTTTGCACTCATCTTGTGATCACACTTGTATTCTATGACTTCTTTAATTACTAATAGTTTTGTCACCATTTTATAGCCAAACTGCAGTTGGGATGGGGGCGCTATGCGACTGTTTGGGGACCTTTGTTTCTCAAGGGCATAGCAAGGTGGTGAAGGCACATAACTCACAGCCTCGATGTGCAGCTTCCATCCACACTACAGGATGTACATCCTGGATCCCCACGCTGAAAGTTAGGTCATTAAAAATGGATTCCATTTAAGCCAGATGGTTGGTGACATTTGTGTCCTGGCACTCCGGAAGTAGAGGAACGTAGGTCAGGAGTTCCAGACCACCCTTGGTTACATAATGAATTCAAGGTCAACCTGGGCTACTTGAGACCCTGCCATTAAAAAAAAAAAAAAAAAAAAAAAAAGTTAACTCCATGGGTTGTTGATTTCAGAATACAGCTCGGATACATGAACTACTTTACACAAGGCTAGGAGTAGCCATGGTACATCGTGCTGAATTCTGAGGCCTGGGAAGCAAAGTGGGGTATTGCAGTGTAGTGAGGAATGGTTTCCCAAATACTTTATCATGGAGCTGTAGTTTTATTGTCTTTTATCTGTGTTGATCTAGGCCCATTCCCCACTGATTATGATTTTATTACATTTACACAGGCCAAACTAACATCATATGTGAGAAAGAAACAGAGAAAAAAAATTATCCTGTTAGAGGAGAGCATGAGTTTTGCCATCAGATCTACACCTCACGTCTGTCTGTGTCCTTGGGCAGGCTGTCTTGACTCTTTCAGCCTCAATCTTCCATCCTTCAAAAAGAGAGCACTAATAGCTCACTAATTATCAGACTTGGTTCAGGCGTAGGCACTTGGCACATGGTGTCTGCTTCATTATCTTTAAGATATTGATCACAGAGGGCACTGCTCACTTTGTAAGTGAGGGTAATGAGTAGAGCCAAGGTT
>JADRCD010230166.1:0-35771 GCA_019843815.1 Montemys delectorum
GTCTGAAGGTATCCATACTATGATACTATTGTCTAGAAGTCAAACAACATTAAAGGTAAAATCAGTAACAGGGTTTAAAATCTTTACCAATATTTTAAAAAAATAATGTCACTAAATAGTAAAGAATTATAACAAGTCCAGTATTCAGCAAAGAAGATTGGAAAACAGAAATAGGTAAGAGAAAATTGACTAGGTGAAATCTGCGGTGGACAGAGAGGTGGAGAGAAGAATCAATATACTACATAATAAATTGTATGAGTATTCGTGTGTATATTATAAAAATGCCTTTGTTTCTTCTAGTGTGCAGATGATATGTACTAAGAATTCTATGTTCACTATAAAACCAGCAGTATTCAGTTAAATGTTAAATACAAATACTAAGAAATTTAGAAGATTAATCTTTAACTTAATAATTCATAACACATTCCAACTCTTAGAAAAATGTTATACTTTGTATGTGTGATTTAAAAGAACAGAATGTTTTCTAAAGGTATGAATTTTTATTATAAGTTATTAAAGATATACACAAAGGAAGACAATAACTAATAATAATGAACAATAGTTGGTTAGATTTGCTTATTTATTTTTGACTGAGGACATAGCCAGTGATAGATGGGTCAGAACTAATCAGAAGAAAAAATTAGAATTGGCCTGTTTACATAATATTTCAGTTACTCCATGTAATTCTTTTTGAATATTAAAACAATGTATCCAAACTACACCTTTGTGTTAGTCTGAGGTAATATTGTATTTTCATATTAGTATTTTTAGAGAAATTCATCTACATTAACCAAAGACTAAAAATATCTGCAAACCAACTGCAAATTTCTCTGTTTAAATATATTCACTGCCCTAGAATAATCAATCAACATTTGGCACATTCTTGTTTACAATAATTCAACTCAGCAGCAACATAATTTAGATTCTGGCCATTAGGCATGTGCTACTAATGAATCAAATCCATGTCTAATTCAAACTAATAGACAAAAATCATTATATTAAAAAAGACCAAGAAAGATAAAAGAATACAATATTAAAGATATTATTCTATTCATACTACAAATATTAATTAAAAATAGTAAAAGTAAAGGAAATAAAAAGCATTTTGAATTAACATAGATTTTACAACTGTAAAAAAGTAGCTTGTATTAAAGACCTTTTTCTGATGCCGTTTTTGTTGCATATGTATGTGTAAGGTTAGAGTATGCCATTTAGCCACAGTGTTAGCGTAGCTTCATTGGCTAATAGATCAGGAGCCTCACATTTTCCCCAGCAGTCAAGTCTTCTCACTACTTATGAGATAAATGAATAGGTTTTGAAGCTCAGTTTTCACTAGATATTTTAAACACTTGTTTTCATGTTTAAAAATTCAAACCAAAATACCAAGTCAAAATGTTACATTTCCTGTATGTACAGGCTCCTAAAGAGAGCATCAGCCTGACAATGATAAATATTTGAATGTGAAGCTCACAGCCAACCATTGGACTGAGTACAGGGTCCCGAATGAAGGAGCTAGAGAAAGGATCCAAGGAGCTGAAGGGTTTGCAGCCCCTTAGGACAAACAACAATATGAACTAACTAGTACCCTCAGAGCTCCCAGGGACTAAAACACCAAAGAGTACACATGGTGAGACCAATGGCTCCAGCAGCATATGTATAGTAGAGGATGGCCAAGTTGGTCATCAATGGGAGGAGAGGCCCTTGGCTCTGTGAAGGTTCTATGCCCCAGTGTAGGGGAATGCCAGGGTCAGTAAGCAGGAGAGGGTGGGGTGGTGAGCTGCGAGAGGGGGGAGGGAACAGAGGTTTGTTTTAGTTTTTGTTTATTTTATTTTATTTTATTTTATTTTGGAGGGGAACCTGGGAAAGGAGATATTGTAAATAAGGAAAACATCTAATTAAAAAAATAAGCAAAAAATGCTTATTTGTATGGGACTAATGAAAAATTTAAAGATAAAAAGAAAATAATGCAAAAGATATGTAGACTCTGGTTCTAACTTCACCACTGATCTTATGATGAATAATGGCCAATGACCTCCATTGTTGTTTAGGATTATTCTGTTTTAGTATTTGTGTTTTATTTTTGAGATTATAATTATAACCTTTGCTCCTTTCCTTTACTCCCTACAAATCTTATCATATACCTGTTTCTGGTCTCTTTCAATTTTATGTCCTTTTTATCATTAATTGATATTGAATTATATAGATATATTAAATATATATTACATATATTGTATACATATACATATATATATATGTATATAGATATATAATACTTACATATATAATCCCAAGTAGAAGGTATTCAGTCTGTATAATGTTACTTATATACATGGTTTTAGTGCTAACTGTTTGGCCCTGTGTAACCAATTAGTGTGCTCTTCCCCAGTAAAGACAACCTTGCCCAATGCCAGCTTTCCTCAGTTGTCTATATTTCCTTGTGTAATGTTTAGGCCTCTTGAGGTTTTCTCTGTCTTCTATGCTTTGCCACTGATCTTCAAAAACCCCACTGTTCCTTTTAGAGTGGATCCTAATTCTTTAAGCTCTAAAGTTCTATGGATTTAAATTTTTAAAGTATATATCAAAGGAGGCTGCTTTTCTGTCTAGGTTTTCTTGCTCATGAATTTCATGTATAAAATGTACATGAAGAATAAAATCAAGCTACCAAGGCACCCCTCAAAAGGACCCTAATTTCACTGATTGGCCATGTAGCCAAATGTGATTGTGTCTGTTCATTCTTATATCTCATAGCACTTCTTTTCTCCTATCAATCTTAGGAAAAAATTTCAGGCATGATAGCGGACAAGGCATCATTGAGCTCACAAGAATAAATCCCATGCCCTTTGCTGCACTGGCTGAATATAAGCCTCTCTTGAGTATCCCTCTGGTAATGGTGCAATGCATATTTGTGCTCAAATCCTGTACCATTAGTTAAGTGGCAGGTAGATTTATACATTTAGAAAATAGCTGAGCATTCTGATAAAAAGCCTAGAGATGAAATTTCACAAGTCTCTGTAACTAGGCAGCCAGCACCAACCAAATACAACCAGTAGTTAGTCTGTTCTAGAGTAGACATTTTGAAGTTGATGAAAACAAGGTGACTGGAATTCAAACTGGCTTCTGCAACCAGAATATTCCAATATATGAGAAATGTAATGAACAGAATTCATCTCTTCAGCACACATTTATATGTAATTCTTATCACTTGCAGAGATAGACAAATCAGAAAATTGCCTAAGCAAATAACTCAGCTACTAAAGGCTAACTGTGTTAGTCACTGATCGATTGCTTTACATCGACAGCATGACCAAGACAATTCTTAAAAAAAATAAATTATTTAATTGTGAGCTTGCTTAAAATTCAGAGGCTTAGTTCATTATCATCAAGGCAGGAAGCATGGTGCATGCATGAGACTGGAGTAGTTGCACAGAGTTCCAATCTGATCTACCAAAAGACAGAGTAAGACACTCAGCATATGTGGGCTTTTAAAACCTAAAAGCCACTCTTTGATGACTATACATTCAAGTATATGAGCCTATGAGGATCACTCCTCATTCATACACCCCACTTTTCATACCATATAAGCCTGAGGACCTACATTCTATCACTTTCAGTTTAGTAAAAAATCCAAGAGCAGTGGTCTCACTTTGTAATCACAGGGGGTTCCCTAAGTCTCACTGGCCATATAGGCAAGCATAATCACTGTAGTGGCTATTCCTGGTTGTCAACTTGACTATGTCTGAAATGAACTACAATCCAGAATTAGAAGGCTTACCTGTGGCCCTAATATGGAGACTGGGAGATACAAGTTTCTGACCTGAATCTTGGCATAAAGACCTTGAGGAATAGTGCCTATGAATCCCATAGGATTAACATAGAAAGCTCTGAGTTCAAGATCATCTGGGATTAAGGGTGTGGTGGCATAGTGGCTATGAATCCTAGAAGATTCTATACACTTTTAACCTGGGCCACACTTTTTGCTGGAGACCTATATAAGGATATTGGAAGAAGGAAGGCTCTCTCTGCTTCGCCTGCTTGCCTTGTGGGACTGAGCAACTGCCAGATCCTTGGACTTCCATTTACAGCTGCTGCCGACCTTTGTTGGGAGTTGATTGTTGGGAGTTGGACTACAAACTGTAAGTCATCAATAAATTCCTTTACTACATAGAGACTACCATAAGTTCTGTGACTCTAGAGAACCCTGACTAAGACAATCACTGAGCTCCAGATACCAGCAAGGAACCCTTTATTCAAAACTAAAGAAGCTGGTTCCTGAGGGAAAACCCATGATGTTGACTTCTGCTCTTCACAAGCATCCATACATATGTGTATATTTACACATGACTCAGAGAATAAAAAAGTGACTGATGTTACATGTTATCAAGTAGGAAAAAATAATAGAGTTCTATTTTTAATGAAGATGAAATAACTCCTAGTTTATACACATAATTCTTTCTACAAAACTCTGGAAAAGTAAATCTTATAATAATTCTTGGGTTCCCTTCCAGTCTGTCTAGATTGGTGTCCAGAGCAGACCTTTGGCACAAGCTCTGCAGCCAGTCCCACAACACCCAGAGGAAGCTCCACTCCTAAGCGCTCTGACACACCCAGGATCAGAGATAAGGAGGAACCAATATCTGCCCCAACACTGGGAGTAACTGAGACCAGTGGGACCAGGCACACAGAAATTCCACCAGCCCAGTGACTCAGGTTCCTTCAGGTCTGTCTGGGCTGGTGTCAAGAACAGTCCTTGGGTGCAAGTTCTGCAGCCAGTCCCACAACACCCAGAAAAAGCTCTACTCCTAGGTGACCTAACAAGCCCAGGATCACAGGATCCCAGAATCACAAGATCCCAGAGATAGCTTGACTCTGACAAGTTCTGACACAACCAGGATCACAGGAAGGACAGGCTCCAGTCAGATTTAGCAAGGGCATGTAGCACTAGAGATATACAGATGGCAGGGGGTGGGGGGGAAGCGTAAGAAAATAAACAACACAAACCAAGATCACTTGGCATCATCAGAACCTAATTCTCCCACTATAGCAAGTCCTCCACACACCATTACACTGAAAAAGCAAGATTCAGATATAAAATCACTTCTCATGGTGATGATGCAGGACTTTAAGAAAGACATAAATAGCACCCTCAAAGAAATACAAGAGAACACAGGTGAACAGCTAGAAGCCCTTCAAGAGGAAACGCAAAAATCTCTTAAAGAACTACAGGAAAACACAATCAAACAGGTGAAGGAAATGAGCAAAACCATCCACAATCTAAAAATGAAAATAGAAACAATAAAGAAAACATAAAGAGAGACAACCCTGGCCATACAAAACCTAGGAAAGAAATCAGGAATCATAGATGCAAACATCATCAACAGAATACAAGAGATAGAAGAGAGAATCTCAGGGGCAGAAGACACCATAGAAAACATTGACACAACAGTCAAAGAAAATGCAGAAGCAAAAAGCTTCTAAACCAAAACATCCAGGAAATCCAGGATTCAATGAAAAGACCAAACCTAAGGATAATAGGTATAGAAGAGAGTGAAGATTCCCAATGTAATGGGCCAGCAAATATCTTCAACAAAATTATAGAAGAAAACTTTCCTAACCTAAAGGAAGAACATACAAGAAGCCTACAGAACCCCAAATAGACTGGACCAGAAAAGAAATTCCTCCCAACACATAATAATCAAAACACCAAATGCACTAAACAAAGAAAGAATTTCAAAAGCAGTAAGGGAAAAAGGTCAAGTAACATATAAAGGCAGGCCTATCAAAATTACCCCAAACTTCTCACCAGAGACAATGAAAGCTAGAAGATCCTGGGTAGATGTCATACAGACTCTAAGAGAACAGAAATGCCAGCCCAGGCTACTATACCCAGCAAAACTCTCAATTACCATAGGTGGAGAAAACAAGATATTGCATGACAAAACAAAACTTATACAATATCTTTCCACAAATCCAGCCTTACAAAGGATAATTGATGGAAAACATCAACATAAGGAGCAAAACTACAACCCAGAAGAAGCAAGAAGGTAATCTTTCACACAAACCTAATTCCACCTCTTACAACAAAAACAGGAAGTGACAATTACTTTTTCTTAATATATCAATATGAAAATTAATACTACCAACATATCCTAATCAATTGAAATCCAATAATATTAGGAATTAGAAATTTGTTGATTGTCATCCAATGGTCTCTCTAATTTGGTAATTGGAGAAATAGGTCCAATATTGTACAATCTATATACACTTTCAGCTTGTTTGTCACAGTGTCTTACTGTGTACAACGTAAGGGTCTTGAAATCTTGCTTCTCCTATCTCAGCCTCTCTATTAGTAGTATTGCTTATTTCATGTCTTTACACTATACTATGGTTTTCAGAACAGCTTATATATTTCAAAAGTATTTATATACCCAAAAGAAACATAAATCATTAACTAGGGAGGTTGCTTGTAAGAGAACAACAAAGAATGAGACTGAATGCTTTGCCTGATGTTTGTAACTCTTGTATCAAGTTTGAAGAAGAGGACTTTTTAAGTTACTCTTTCTTTAAGATAATGCTTTTCCAAATTATCACAGCTAATGAACCAAATTCGTACCCTCATCCAATGTCCGTGCCACCCTCCAAGCAGAACTATTGTTCATTGAAACAGTTGGTGAATGACTTTATGGATAGACCATCTTATTACCTACACCATTTCTTTTTTTTTTTTTTCAGTTTTAATGCAGTTTATTAGGAAATCAAGAGACTCTGTAATCATTTTCAATTTCCAGCCATTACAAAGAAAGCCTAAAAATCCAATAGCTGTGTTTTCTTTTTTTAATTAGATATTTTCTTTATTTACATGTAAATTTCTCCTTTCCCAGGTTCCCCTCCAAAAACAAACAAACAAAAACAACAAGAACAAACCCCTTTTGCAGCCAACATCAAACTAAATGGAGAGAAACTTGAAGCAATCCCACTAAAATCAGGGACTAGACAAGGCTGCCCACTCTCTCCCTAACTATTCAATATTCTACTTCAAGTTCTAGCCAGAGCAATTAGGCAACAAAAGGAGATCAAAGGGATATGAATTGGAAAGGAAGAAGTCAAATTATCACTATTTGCTGATGATATGATAGTATATTTAAGTGACCCCAAAAATTCCACCAGAGAGCTCCTAAACCAGATAAACAACTTCAGCAAAGTAGCTGGATATAAAATTAACTCAAGCAAATCAGAGGCCTTCCTCTACACAAAGAAAAAACAGGCGGAGAAAGAAATTAGGGAAACAACTCTCTTCACAATAGCTACAAATAATATAAAATACCTTGGTGTAATTCAAGTCTCTGAAGAAGGAAATCGAAGAAGATCTCAGATGATGGAAAGATCTCCCATGCTCATGGATTGGCAGGATTAATATAGTAAAAATGGCCATCTTACATAAGGCAATCTACAGATTCAATGCAATCCTCATCAAAATTCCAACTCAATCCTTCACAGACTTAGAAAGAGCAATCTACACCATTTCTTAAATGAATGTAACCTGTTCTCAATGGGCTGAGAATAAAGTCACTCACTCAAGTCAAATAGCTTTGACCATAGCAGGAAGTCTGTATCCAAAAATCGAGCCTACAATTCATTTCTTGGTACAGCAGAACTATCAACTCTTAGCTTAGCTACGATAAAGATAAAATCCTTTGATGATGTGAGGGTCATTGAAGTACAGCCTTATTACAAGGAAATCCAATGTCTAAATATTGTTATTATTTTGGACTTGTACCACAGTAAGAACAAAGATTTTAAACTCTACTAAATACAAAACAAACAAAAAGACTTTATATATTTATGTTCATTTAGGAAAATACCAGTAGTGATGTATTATTTTGAAGTATACAGTTAATATGTTTGGAGTTATTTAAAATTTATATTGAGAAAAATGTATTTTCACTATTATTGTTGACACTCATCTACATAAGACTATTAAATTGATGTTTTATATCTGACAACTTTTATAATACTTATTTGTATTGTTATAATATCTTATAAACTTTAAGGAATATGACAAAAAAGATATTGTAGGTATTGAAGGCGGGTCTCTGGGAGGAGTAGGTGTACAAAAGGGAAACAAGAATGTGATTTAATTCTATTTACTTAAAATATGTTTTTAAATGTTAACAAATTCAGATAAATTGAAATCATGTAACTTTTCTCATCATAATGTGATACAAGTTAAAAAAAAGAAAATTAAAAATTCTTATGAAAATTATTTTATTTTGGACTTTGCATTTATATGTGCATCTACCTAGGGGTATGTGCGCATGATTTCAAGTGTCGGCAGTGGCCATAAAGTTATCTGGAACTAGGAGCAGTTGTGAACTGCACAGTGAAGGTACTTGGAACTGAACCCCTGCTCTCAACCAAACATTCCTCAAAGATGAGCAACCTCTTAAAATCAGTTTGACAGTAAAAGCAGAAGTTTATATTTGAGATCATTAAGTAAATCCCTTATTATCTGAAACATTAAACACTATTTATCTAATGAGGAATGCACCAGAACATCATGACATGTTACTCACTGTTTATGGACTCACCACAGAGATTGAATATTAGAATGGTTACTATTCAAGACTGTCTATTTCCCTTGAGTCTATTAGCTCAAATTGTTTCTCTGTTTTCAAGTAACAAGAACATTTTGCTTGTATTATCAAATCATCAGTACCTATATCTTATTTTGTATCTAAAATCTAGCACTTATAAATAATATTTGTCCTTATGAGAGTGAATTCATTTCATATGAATATCTCCAATTACACCCATTTTTCCACAAATGAAAATGCTCCTGGGATTTTTTTTATAGCTGATAAAAGTCCATTGTATATATAAACTAATTTTTCCTTAGTCATTCCTCTGTTGTTGGATGCCTAGGCTGATCCCATAAAAGCTTTTGTGAATACTGCTCTGATAAACCTTGATATACAATTGATACATTGACATAGAATCTCTGGGGTAAATATTGAGAAGAGAAACAACTAGGTCATATAGTCAGTCTTTTTTTTTTTTTTTTTTTGGAACTTCCATACTGATTTCCATAGAAACTGTACCTGTTGACATTCTAACTAGCAGTGTCTAAATGTCTCATTTGATGTGCATCCTTGGTGGTACTTGTTATCATTTTTCATTACTGTCATTTTGCCTAGAATGAGGTTGGATCTCAGAGAAGTTGTTATGGGGACTTCTCTGAACCTACTGAGGTTGAATATTCTTCATATATTATTGGCCATTTGTATACCTCCTTTCAGAATTATCTGTTCATTTACTTAATCCATGTATTGATTATGTCATTTGATTTTTTATTTAGCTTTTTGGTTTTTGGTTTTGTTTTTTAAAGAATTGTTTATTTATTTTAGGAGCACGAGTACACTGTAGTTGTCTTCAGACACACCAGAAGAGGGCATTGGATCCCATTGCAGATGGTTGTGAGCCACTGTATGGTTGTTGGGAACTGAACTTAGGACCTCTAGAAGAGCAGGCAGTGCTCTAAACTGCTGACCCATCTCTCCAGCCCCCAGTTTTTTTGTTGTTTTATAGTCTAAATATTGCCCTCCTGATAGATGTCTAACTAGCAGAGATTTTTCTCCCATCCTGGAGGTATTATCTCCAGTCAACTGTTGTCTTTGTGGTACATAAACTTTTAGCTTCACCAAGTCTTGTTAGTGAGTTGTTTGTTGCTATTTCCTGAACAATGTGAGTCCTATTCTGAAAATGTTTGTCTGTGTCTGTGAGAAAAAAGGGAATCAATACAATCAGGACTGTGTGAGAAAAGGAAGAATACTGTAGTGTGGAAAGAATATATTTAAATGTGATATACATTTGAATTAAAATAGCCTTGAATAGCTGATATAAAAAATCAAAATACCACAAAAAGATCAAAGCTATCATAAAAACAATGCTAAGTCATCAAGGGAGATAAGATGTTATTCACATTTACGAATTAATAGTAAACTTTGTCATCCTTGCTACTAAAAAGAGAAAGTACTAACAGGGAACCACATGATCACAGGAACCAACGAGCAACATTCTTAATTGCATCTTGCCCATATAAGGTGAAGGAACAAGATTAGAGTTCAATATGAATAATTATTTTCCATAATTGAACAATAAGCCTTGATTTTAGAATTATTTTTAGAATTTTGTGAATTAGCAGGCATACATTAACTCAAACATTTCCAAAGAAATTTATTGGAGCAGGTATTTTTGTTTTTGTTTTTGTTTTACACATCTGTTCCCAACTGGGAACTAAGATACTCACAGGTAATTCAAGGACTGCAACAGCTACATTAAAAAATTAGAAAATAAATATATAATATATTTATAGTAAAACATCTATTTATAAATCAAAGTAATCACCTTTGCAAATATGTCTTCATGTATTATTCAATACATTTCTGATTCATCTATGATGAATCAATCACTGTGAGAGTTGATTACCTAATCAAGCAAAAGCCAAAATTGATCTTTTTGGTTAGTGGTCATCTCTATTCATGGAGTTAATTCTAGGGGGTGGACTCATTTTATCCTGTTTATCAACCAAGCTTAACAAAAGGTTAGGATATTCTCTGCAGTACCACATAGAGCTTTTACAAAACTTACTGTCATCTGGATGGCTTAAATAATGTCCCAACATTCTACCTGAAGCATACCCTCATTGGAAGGCGATCATCACCCTTGACAGGGGCATTAGGCCCCTTTCCTATACCACCCCAAGTATTTGCACTTCTTATCTTCGGTAGATACAGACTAGAAAGTAGCTACTGCTATTGCTACTTGGAAATCGAGAAACACTTTTGCTACATGGAACCACAGACCACCTTACCTTTAGTGAGGAGAGCTTAGTTGAGGCTCTCTCAATCTCTCCTCTCCATCCTTCCCTCTCTCCTTCTCCCCTCTGCATCTTGCCTTCTCTCCATCTCATACTCACCCCTTTCCATGCACACTTATTTTAGCAGGACTGCTTTGTTGTATACATTGGATGATACAGATGGCTTTCTTCACTTCACTCATTCATCTCACCCACTTGCTTTTGAACAGCAAACGTTTGGTGAGAGGCTGTTTTAGACTCCTCTGTGGGGATTTAACAACCACAGAAATAATGCATACAGTGTTGAACTGGCTTTTACTAAAGTCCACCAAAACTTTTATTTTTATCAGACTTCATTATTCACTTTATAGGGTACATTGAAGAAACAGAGCTTCAAATTTTATTTCTCTTGATTGAATAAATGAATAACAGTAAAAATATATTCTGATGAATTGTAATGACTCCCACAAAACCACTAAAATAACACCATGGAATTCCTTAACAATATAGCAGAATAATTCCTTTTTTAGCTTTGCATTTTTAGGAAAATATTGCAACATTGAGCAAGTGTTTCCAAAATTACACATTGTTTTAGATACAGATGCATGTAAATCAAATAATATAACATGTAAATTGACTATTAGAGGTTATTTTTATTTAATGCCTTGTTTACATCATTAGTCTTTACTATCACTTTTAATCACATTAGAGGAACACTTAGTGGTTTTCCAAGTATCCGATGGATGGAGACAATTTCTATATTAAATTTGGAGAGGGGTGATAAAGATTATTTAAACTTTTTAATTATTTTCTATGAATGTATTTTTGGTCCTTCTTGGGATTCTTTATTGCCTTTTCTTATGACAATAAATAGGTAATGCTCAAAGAGTTATGGAAAAGCTGTTGTTAATTATGAAAATTTCATTACTAATGAGAACTCTGTTTAAGACTCTGTTGGCATTGCTGTCACTATTCCAAATCCTGAAACTTTTGAAATAATTCCCTTAAAATGACCTGAAAGAAAATCATACCTTCACATCAGCTTACTCAGATGTCTGACTTTACATTTTAGTCATTGCAACAAACTGCATTTTGGAAATTTTCCTAATTCCTTCATGATCCCTCCTTTCCATTGAAGTAAAATACTTAGTCATTTTTATCTTTGCAATGACATTTGAGCGAGTACCTTCTCTTTAAAGAACTTTTACACATTGTGATGATTAGTATACGCTTGGATCAGGGAGTGGCACTTCTAGGAAGTGTGGCCTTGTTAGAGTAGGTGTGTCACTGTGGGTGTGGGCTTAAGACCCTCATCCTAGCTGCCTGGAAGTCAGTACTTTGCTAGTAGTCTTCAAATAAAGATGTAGAACTCTTAGCTCATCCTGCACATGCATGCCTGGGTGCTGCCATATTCTGGCCTTGATGATAGTGGACTGAATCTATGAACCTGTAAGCCAGCCCCAATTAAAAGTTGTCCTTATAAGAATTGCCTTGTTCACAATTTCTGTTCTCAGCAGAAAAACCCCAAGACACTTATGAACAACTATATAAAACAAATCTTATTATATAATCACAAAAGCTAAACATGTTGAAGTTGAATTTAAATAACTCAAATATATTGAAAGAAAAGTTTTCAGACCACTAATCATCAACATTTTACATGGGGATAATATTTTAGAGGGAAACTTAAACTTTATATAATTAACTTAATCATAACTGGTTGTATAGTAGTCTAAAAGTAAAGAAATAGTTCAAATGCTTAATACATTTATAATTTTATAAGGTAATTATAAGTTTATAATTTATTTCTGCCCTTTTGGCTCATGTTTTAAGACATTTTATAAGATATTGTATCGTGGAAATAGTCATTATGATAGGAGATAAAAAATTAAATCTGCTTCAAAAACATAGAAGAGATTTCAGGAATGGTTCTCGCCATTGGGAGGAAAGAATTATATTCTAACTCTGCATTGTTTTAGTAATTATTCCTTTTGTTAAGAGCAAGGTTTTCCTTAGGATTTGTTATCTACTGATACATATATATCAAGATCCAAGTGATTCAAGAAATAGATAAAAATGGGTTAAAAAGTGAAAATCTTTGAAATAACTTCAAGTTATTTCTGAAAAATCAATTAAATGGTAAAACCTTTGTTAATGTTTATAATCAACTCAAAGGAAAGGAGTGAGTAGTAGGGAGGAAGGGAGGAAGAAGGTAAACAGAAGGGATGAAGAGGAAAGATTACTTAGCCTCTTAAAGTTTTCCCTGAATATTGAGCCCAAATTTCCTCGGCCACTGATGGTACATCTACTACAAAAGTACAAATAGAGGCCCAGATTGGTAAGTAGATTTCTGAGATGAGAGACATTGTAATAAAAGAACACTACCTCACATTAGAAATGGTTATATTTAAGTCAGCCGAAAACACAAGCAGTGCTGCAGACAATTAGTGTTTCCACATGAGCACAGCAGCATGATAAATTAAAGCAGGTAACATGAAAAACAATCACATCAAAGCACACACAGGGGCATTTAGAGATTCCTGTAATACTTCTCAAATTCCTTCTACATTTTTGACAGTTCACTTGTTTTTGTAACTCGGTGTCCATCTAGCAGCCCCTGGTTTCACAACATTGAACTAGACGATTTGAGCACAAAACTGGATGTGCCCGAGCATCGAACTTGGTGGCCTTACTCATGTGATATTTTGCTGGAACTGAAGAATGTGAAAGGCAAAATTGAAACCTGATTGGGTTTCTAGCCACAAGATATACTATATTCCATATACTGACAGATTCCTGCTCCAAGAACTACCTTCTAATTGTGGGAATTTCCACCATTTGTTTTAGGGAGAAAGAAAGGAAAAGAAAGGGAGGAGGAAGGAAGGGAGGGAGGGAAGGAGGGAGGGAGGGAGGGAGGAAGGAAGGAAGGAAGGAAGGAAGGAAGGAAGGAAGGAAGGAAGAAGGAAGGAAGAAAGGAAGTGTGTGTATGTGAGAGAGAGAGAGAGACAGAGACAGAGAGAGACAGACAGAGAGAGAGAGAGAGAGACAGAGAGACAGAGAGACAGAGAGAGACAGAGAGACAGAGAGACAGAGAGACAGAGAGACAGAGAGACAGGGACAAGCTTGGGGGCCATGTGGTGGCCAAGAGTCACTCAAAGAAATATTTGCCTTTCTTTCTTTCTATAAATACAGTAGAGTTTTAAGAAAAAGCATTTTCAGAATTATTATGACCACCCAAAAACTTATTTTTGCATTATGATGTTTTAAAGAATTACAGCAACCTAGAAAAACATTGTAATTTCCCTTCAGAAAATAATCAAGATATTTCATGTGCAGTGAGTGTAAAGCTTGCTACAAAAACAGTTTTATTCACTCACTATGAACCTTCTCTGTTCATCTTCATTGTGATGATACATAAAACAAACTAGAGGTACTATGTAAATAATTCTCTAATATTTTCAATTAACTTGATTTTCAATTAAAATAACCATCATAATGAAAGTAAATAGTTTTGACATTTTATTTTCCTTTATACTTTCCTTCCATTTGTGTTGTATGAGTGTGTGTGCATACATGAATATGTGTATGTTTATGTATGTGTATGTCTTTGTGTGTGTGTGCATATGTGAATATGTGTTTGAGTTTGTGTACATGTGTATCTTTGTGTGTGTGTGTGTGCGTGTGCGTGTGCATTTGTGCGTGTGTGTGTATGTGTGTGTGTGTGTGTGTGTGTGTGTGTCTGAGTGTGTCTGAGTACATGTATGAGACTTGGGTGAGTGACATAGAGATTGAAGGGATTCCCAGCTTCTTCCTGGGAGTTTGGGAAGAAGACCAGTTCATAATATCATACTGTTAGCTGAGAAACTTTAAAATGGTGTCCTAAAACAGAAGTTAATATAGCCCGCATACACAGTGCTTGATCCCCATCTTTCTTTCCAACCCTATTTTATTCCAATTTCATAGGTGCAGGCAGTCTCCTGGAAGCTTCTAGAGAAATGCTAGAGATATTTTGATATCCAGAGGCACCACCACCTGATATTTATAACACTCCTCTCTACTTCATTAAGCTTTTTATTCAAATATCAACTATTGTATAGTTTTCACCACAGAATTAATTACTGTACAATATTATCTTACAGGTTTTGT
Organism: Montemys delectorum; assembly: GCA_019843815.1. Lineage (NCBI taxonomy): Eukaryota > Metazoa > Chordata > Mammalia > Rodentia > Muridae > Montemys > Montemys delectorum. The sequence continues at coordinate 14,999 of JADRCD010230166.1, forward strand.
TGTTGTTCCTTGTACCTACTGACTCTTGGTCAGCAGAGAACGTAAATTCCTTGAAGCAAGGCTTTAATTATGAGGCCTTCCAATAAAAGCATGTTCCTGAAATAAAGTCTGACATGAAGTTTAGAACAGAAAAATTCAAAAATATCTGAAAGTCTTTGCATGAATGTATAAGTTATTGAGTTGGCAATCTTGTTTAAGGAGTTTTTCTTTACTTTTGAATTTTCTTCTCAAAGCTGAAAATAAGTGCCCTGTGGTGCATGCAGAGGGCAGAGGACAACTTATGGGAGTTGGTTCTCTTCCTGCCCTGCGTGGGTTCTGAAGATCAAACTCAGGTCCTTAGTGATGGTAGCAGGTGCTTGTTCCCACTAAGCTATCCAGGCAGCCAGAAGTGTTGTTTTTTGGTTACTGAACAAATTCATTTAAATGAGAAACTTAGAAAAATCCATTTTTAAAAAAAAAAAATCAGTGTTTTCTTCTTAGAAAAATACAGGTAGAAAAAGTCCAGCAGTTATTCAAGGATTCCATTCAGGTAATACTTTATCACCTCTTGTGTATGTCTGTATTTCTATTAGCAAGATAACTGATATACAACTTAAGATTCTTAGGACTTAGACATTTTTGATCCCTGAACCATGCACCTTAAAACATTCACATGTTCAAGCATGAACATAGGTAAAGTACAGAGGAATTAATTGAGTATAAGACTTTTGAAGGTAGAGAATCACTGTATGTTCCTTGTTATAAGAAATTATGTTAGTTTTCTATAATTGCCATAGTCACAATGTTGTAGTTTTTGTTCTTGTGCATTTCATTTGAGACAAAATCTTGCTTTTTAGACTAAACTAGCCTTGAACTCATGATTTTTGTCTCAATTTTTAGCATGTTTAAATGTAAGTTTGTTGTCTGGCATGGAAATCATTGGACTAAATTCAGGTGCTGGGAAAGCTAGGAACTCTTAGTCTCTAAGGGTGAAGTCACTTGCAGACTTTTCTACATTCTAAATGTCATTCTCTCTCTCTCTCTTGAGCTCTGATCTTTCAGTACGGATGTAATGACTCCACCTAGGATTTTGATTGGTCCTTATTTAATTGGAAAATGGAAAGGTGTGACACTGGGAGTCACTCAGGTTGTTCTCTATAATCAATTCTAAACCTTTCCAGTGATTGGTACTACTTCTTCCATCATTTCTCCTCAACTTTCTGATTATAACTTGTAACAACAGGCTTTTCCCCCCATGCCTCAGTCCCAGAATCATGACTTGGAGGCTTTCTGTTTTTTAAAAAAATCCTGGGCCACAATCTAAGCTTGTTCCAACTTGCTTGTAATTTATTTAACAAGTTTATACTATCCTATATCTACAACATGGCTAGTTAACACTGAAGAGGTGTCATATATCTGAGCTCCTCCAACTCAAGCTGGTGAATTCTATCTATATGGCTCTCTCTACCACATGTCACACCTGCTAATCCTGATTCAGCTTATTGGCCATCAGATTTTTATTGACAGGTGACCCTTCCACCAGATACATTAGAGATCATCCCTACAATAACTAAAAGGTATGACTTAAAGATACATGTAAAGTGTGTATACTTAAAGTATACATGTAAATTAATATGTCCAGAATACTGGGAATTATGATGGAGGCAGACACAGACATGCTGAAGGAAAAGAATCGTCATTCTGCTCATCATCATTCTGCTCACAAAAATTTGTGTTGTCACAAATAAGATTTGATTCAAATGCTAGAGGTATAAATAACATCAAATGGTACTTATTACCCAACTCTTCAATTTATTATTACCAACAAAAAATACTTTTAAGACTTTAATAGTGCTAATAGCTCTTGTAACTAATTAAATTAATTAGGTTGTTTGTATTTTAAGTATAATGTCATATGCATCTATATGCTTCTACCAATGACTGATTCAGTTTAAATTTTAGACTCCGATACTCCCATATTACTCTTCTCACTCTAGTTTAATTTAATCACAGCCACGTCATTCAAGATGTTCATATGTTAGTCAAGAATACCTTTTATATTATTCATAATGATTCTTAAGATTTCCTTTTCATTGTTTCAGTAGTACATTCAAGAAGCAAGCAGTGATTTTACAGAATGCATGCTGGAAACCAGAATTATTTTTGGTACTCAAACTTTACAGACTACTGCACAAACCCTTATGTCAAACTACCCTCCAGTATAAAGAGCCTATGAGTGCTCAAAAGCAATATAAAGCATTGGGCTAACTGTACTCTCCTGTTACAGAAATCCAAATATTGATGTCAGCTAAATATCACTAGGTATCACCATGCTCCAAACTGAACATCTAAATTACAAGGCAGGTCATGCTTTCTCCCTGGCACATTTACTAACTACTGTCATTCTTACTCTTTGTCCTTTTCCTTTACTGACTCAATATTAACTACACCTGACTGATGTGACATTGAGGTCTTCCCTGTAATAGTGTACAAGTTGTCTCTGACCTCATGGAGAGTTGCTTTGAGGACTCAACATCTACACATAATAAAATCTATGGATGTTCAAGTTCCTTGTGTAAAATAGCACATATTTCTCATTTAATCTATATGAATAGTCTAAAACACATTAGGTGTCAATTGTGCTGCCTAGTTTTATTGCAACTTGACACAAGCTACAGTTATCTGAAAGAAGGGACCCTCCATTGAGAATATGCCCCCCATAAGATCCATCTGTAAGGTTCTTTCTTAATTTGTGAGTTGATAGGGGAGGGGACATCCCATTGTATGTGATGCTATCTTTGGGCTAGTGGTTCTAGGTTCTATAAGAAAAAAATGTTGAGCAAGCCATGAGGAGCAAACTAGTAAGCAGTGCTCCTCTACGGCCTCTGCATCAGCTCCTGTCTCCAGGTTCCTGCTCTATTTGTTTCCTGTCCTGACTTCCTTCAATAATGGACTAAAGATGTGAAACTGTAGTGTAAATAAACCCTTTACTCCCCCCCAAAAAAACACATTAGAGATTACTTATGATGCCTACTATAATGTGGATGGCTGTATACATAGGAATCATGATATATAGTTTAGAGAGCAGTGACAAGAAAAGGGATTTGCTACATTCTCAGTAAAAATACAGCATGCTCACCCTGCATTTTTGATCTGTAGTTCTTATGATCAAGGGAAGGTGAAAGCCCTAGGGTCACTGTCTTTGACTCCTCTATTAAATAGATCCTAGGCCCACTACACTTATCCTCTCTGTCATGATACCACGGCATTTAATTTCAATTTGTAATTTGTCACTTTCAGTTAATACTTTGATATTTTGACTAATTAATTAAAAACCTATGCATAGGAAAGCTACTGATTATTAATGTGATTTTTAACTATGAAAATTCTGATTGGTAATTAGGCTGTATTTCCTGATGTCAGATTTAGAGATTTAATAGAATCACTGAGAAATTTATATTAGCTCTTGCTAATTTTGAATATGTAATGCATGTTTAGCCTATAGATGCTGTTAGTCTTCACAAAAGATGATTTTTGTAAGAAAGAAGCTTAAAGGAATTAGTATCTGCTGCTTTCATTAAATAAAAGACTGATAAATAGGCTTAAAATAATGAGTAGTTTTGCTCATTAGCAGAATGAATGTGGGAAATGACTCAGTTCATAAATGTGTCATGATGCTGTCTTTGGTGTTAGCCAGCAGTGAGCTGCAGCTTAGTGGAATCATAGTGGGAGGTTCAAAAGATTATAGAAAATTGATGCCTAAAAATGAGTTGACAACATTTTAAGTTTGTTATTCTTTGGCAAAAACATTGTAGTCAGCCAGTTGCCGAATTCTCAGCATGCTGTTTGCCTCTTTGAATTATATTCCATTTGTAGAAACATGATGCATTTTTGTTCTACAAGGAAAGGACAGAAGGTTTACCAGCTTGAACTGGTTTTTCTCTGAAAAACTGTCTGGCACCCCACTGATGCTAAATGTGTCATTAACCTTCTACCTGGGGTGTTTATTACCTTAACTTAGACAATATTCAGAAATGCCCTTATCAACATAATGAGGTCAAGGCAACAATCAATGTCTGCTGTGTTCTCTCACTTATTAAAAGTGCAACATCTCTTTAAAATCAAACCCTATTGGGAATGGGAGGTTCACCGTGCCTAAAGATCAGTGCTTATCTTTCTCAAAAATAATAATGTACAAAAAGATATATTGTTCTATAATTTATTGTTACAAGAATACTTTACTGTAACAAAAGGGGTACTAAGCACTTCATTGGACTATGTACATAAAACAGGGTCTCCCTTGAGAAAGCAAAGTATATGGTTTTACTAGGTGAAAAGAACTTCAAAGGCCAAATAATCCTTTGATTATTTAAAACTGGAAAATCATTACAAGTTCCAAATGAGGCTTTGATTTATAACTTTGAGCCCAATGGACTTCTCAAAATATATTCAACAACTCATACTAGGATAAAATGGTTCTTTAAAATTACAGATGTCTCAAAATAAAAATAAAATGAAGAACTTGGAAGGATTACCCTAATTTTATGAGATCTTTATAATTAATTGAACTTCTTTTGTCATTAGCTTGTTTGTCTTCACAGTTTGTCTTGATTCTATGTAGTTTTAGTCATCCTCTTTGTTTGTATTTGCTAGAGGTATTCCAAAGAGGAAGAATGTTTCAGTGTCATAATTATATGTCAATGAAATGGTTTAGATATCATATGTTCCACTTAAACTTATCAACGATTTCATTTTGAAAGCAAAATATTTGTTCCACAGGTACTATTAGAAGAAAATAGGTCCTATTTTACTTTAAAAGTTCTCACTTTAAATATTGGTTTTGGTGACAGCCATATGGAAAGCATACATGTTCTATTTTATTATTGAAAATAGATTTTTCCTAAAATATATTATTACAAGTTTTATAAAATTAATAGTTTTGCTTTGACTGCAATGTACTCATGCTCTATTCCAAAGCTCTTATAGCTGCATAAAGACTTACATACAGATATTTTTTAATCTTTGTATGCTATAATCTCTGTATTAAAATTTATTTGAGACATTGAGGAGATATTGGAAGGCCTAGGAGTCAAAAGCCTTGCTTTAAGGAACCTATATTCTCAGCTGACAAAATACAGTAAACACAATGGGAAGAAAAAGTAAGTTAATATTGTATAGTAATTAATTCTGTGATGAAAAGCCCAGAAGAGTTGACATTTGAATGGAGAGCTTAATGAAGTAGAGAGAAGCATCGCAAATATTAAGATAGTGGAGCTTTTGTATATAGTCCTGTGGCCAGCATTTCTTGGAACTGCCAGAAGACTACGTGAGCCAAAGGATGTAGAAGAAACTGAGGTTAGAAAGAAAGGTCGTGCTCAAGCCTTGTGCAGATGGGCTAGAGTAATTTCTGTTTCATGGTCCCCTTCTTAAACTTTTCTTTTTCAAGGATGAACAATGTAATCTCATAAACTAATCTTTACAATAACCAAGGTATCTACAGTTCATAGATACACATAGACTGGCAAAACCACCTCATCTTCCAGATTTTTTCCATGATAATGAAAAATGCATTCTCAAGAATAAAGAAATGTATGTGTCCTTGAAATGATATGATAACCCACAAAAATTCTGTGCTTTCTTTTTTTCTTATAAAGATTTATTTATTTTATGTATATAAGTACACCATCACTGTCTTCAGACACACCAGAAGAGGACACTGGATCCCATTACAGATGGTTGTGAGCCACCATGTGGTTGCTAGGAATTGAACTCAGTACCACTGGAAGAGCAGCCAGTGCTCTTAACCACTGAGCCATCTCTCCAGCCCCAACTCTGTTTTCTTCATGGTTATGTAAGATAGCAAATTTAGCTAAAACCAAACGTTTGTCTTTTGACATCAACATTATATTAGGAATTCATATAATTTTAATTATTATTTATTTATTAGCACATTTAAAAATGAAAAATTAATTGCCTATAGTTCTTTGTCTAAGGATATAACCCTACCAAAAACAAAGTAAAAACTATTACCACCTCTACTTTATTGTTTATTACTTTGTTTTATATCAGTTATGACCTGTCTGTCTAATATTCAAACAAATACTCACAACTGAATAACTATCCATGTACCTCCTTTAGTAGCACATATACTAAAATTGAATAAGTATCCATCAGCATCTTTTAGAAAAAGTAAATGTTACCATTTCATTTCTTTAGAAATATGAATGACTCAATGTCTGTGCTATTTACAGATGTTCAACTAGAATATTCAACATGCTAATAACACATTAATATCATCTATATAGATTTAAAAGGGTAGTATTTGTTAAGTGGCTAAATGAATAGACAGCCAGCCAAATATTTGTGTATCTTGAAGAGTTTATGTGTTGGGTGAGCTTGTTTACTACTGCCTCAGGAGTGGATGTCTGCACGTAAAGGCCCAGCCACTCGTTTGTTGGATTACTCTCCTCACAGTAATAATAAATATTTTCCATTGCAAATGTTCCACAAAGGAGGCTAATGTCATTCTGATTGCTGTTTAGATTTCACCATTTTGGGCTGCCAAAGCCACTTACGCTTTTAGAGTCTCCTATTTGTGCTAGGCCAGTACAAATTTGATGATCCATCCAAATATACAGACATGTCGCTTTAATGTCACCATCATTATTGGAGCTGTCCTTTACATGGAAATTCTTAGCCACTACTAGTAAATGACAGATGTGTTAATTAAGACACTGAGGCAAAGCCAAGGTTGATGTCCTAATAAACAGGTCATTAACTTTGGTAATGGCCAATTTGAGAAGATGATTGTTATTGCAAACTGAATTTCATGAGTTATGAAAGTAATAGTGTAAGTTTGAAGTACATCCAGTATTCAAATCATAACCCACAAGCATTACAAAGGGCTGGATATTTCTACTATGTCACCTTGCCTATGTGCAAATCTATGCCTTTAAAAGATGATTTTATACAAACCATGGTTTATTAAATTCTTAATTGATTAAATTAGTAAATGTTACCATCCTTTCCTTTGCTAGTGAAATGAAAAGGCCTGCCAATAGTCATGTTGAGATTTGCCTAATGTAAACAGGTGAACAATTATTTCCAGAGCCTACAAGTGACATTGGAATAAGTAGGGAAAACATAGGGGATGTTAGAATTATGTTCTAAGTATGCTGAAAAGACAACTAGGTATAGAGTATTTTTTCCTAGAACTAATATTAGAATTCCTTCTATACTAACTCTAACAGACACATTTCAGGTTTTCATACTGGGAGTTCAATCATCAGAATTATTCTTCCGTAAGACTTCTCAAGCTCCACCCGCTGTTTGGCTGTGCTTATGTGCCTCTGTCTGAGTCTGTTGGTGGGTATGGCCTCTCAGCAACGCTAGAATCTCATTTCAAAGCATAACAGAGTATCATTAACAGTGTCAGAGATTGGTGCTTGAACATGGGATGCATTGCAAGGTGGGCTGGTTATTAGTTGGCCATTCCCTCAGTCTCTGCTCTATCCCCAACCCCTGTGTTTCTTGTAGACAAGATAAATTTTGAGTCAAAAGTTTTGCAGGTTATCACAAACCAGGATTCCTGCCTGGTCACAGGAGGTAGCCTACCCAGGTTTCATATCTCCAACATTGTGAGTCACAGTTAAGGTCACTCCCAATGATTCTTGGGCACCTTCCCTAACTCTAGTCTCTGTCTCTTCCTGGAGATGTCCACTATGTGTTCACCACTACCCTGGTGGTAGCAGATTCCTATTCATTCTCTTGGCCATCAGGACATCCCCTCTAGCCCTCCTTACAACTGACCCCAAAACCCTAACTCCCCTCCCAAACCGTTCCCCTACTCTATTCCTTCCCTCCATCTGCCTTCTACTACTATTCCATTCCCCATTCCAAGTGAGATGTAAGCATACTTGCTTGTTCCCTCCTGCCTGTCCACGCTCTTTGGGTCATAGAGTGTAGCATGGGTATACAGTATTTTATGGCTAATATCCACTTATAAGTGAATACATACCATGTGTGTTCTTTGGGGAGTGGGTTACCTCATTCTGAATAATATTATCAATAGATGTCTTTGTTTTTCACAGCTAAGTAGTATTTCACTGTGTAGATATGTCACATTTTCTTTATTTATTATTCAACTGGACAATATCTAAGTTGCTTCCAATTTCTGGTTATTATGAATAAAGCTGAAATGAACATAGTTGAGTAAATGTCTTTATGGGATAGTGGAAGATCATTTAGGTATATGCCCAGGAGTGGTATAGCTGGGTCTTGAGATAGAACTATTCTTGCTATAAATTTATTCCGATTGGAGAACTGGTACCTATGAAAATGGTATTTTTATTGTGAAATGATAATTTCAAAGTGTGGAAATACTTCCTGCTCCCCTTATTTACTCAAACACACTAGATAGTCATCTTGAAATTTGAACTTCTTTCTTAGGTGTCATTGCTTACACGTCAATCACTACGTCAGTTCCTTCTTTGCTTCCTAGAAAGAAAAACAAGCAATTCTTTTTTTAACCTATTTTAAACTAATAAGCTATCTTCAAAAGCAGAAGATTTAAATATCAATTTCTGCACCTATCTTTGCAACTGAAAATGACATCTCTCAGTCATACCAGACAATGAGAGGAGAACAAGAAAAGCATTAACAAACCCAATCTCCTCCAGCAAGCTTAGGAGTCCTCACTTCCATTTGAGAAAAGATGCTCCTTCTTGTATGTGAGAAACACATCTACACCTTCAGGTACTGCTTTTCTTACATAGAAACAAACATTCTTGCATCACATGCTGGAGGGAAAGAAAGGAATGTTATCATGAGTAAGAGATTACAAGAGAGGTATGAAAAGGAGTGAATATCGGCATGGAACAATGAAATATAAACATGAGAATATTATAATTTAATTCATAATGTTGAGTTTTTATAATTTACAAATTAATAATTAAAAATATCATGAATTAGAAGATCCCATGAAACAACCTTGAATTATCATAAGTGAAGGAAAATCATAAAAACTGAAGATACTATGTTAAATCTTGTTTACTTTCCAAAAACTAGGAGATATTTTCATTTTATAATTCTGAATTGCTCAGAGCTATTTTGAGGCAAAATATCTGAAGGGCCACTAGAGAAAATCAGAGTCCAAATTTGAGGGTCTTTGTTAAGATGACCAGAAATTGCCAAGAGAGAAACAGTTCTCAAAGAGAAGGCCTAATGTCTGTCTTCGGGGAGTTTTTTTTATTTTTTTTGTTTTTGTTTTTTATTACTTTTAATTTTTTCAGTCCAGTTGTTGCCTGCCTCCCAGCCCACCCTCCCACAATTCTTCATCTCATTCCTCCTATCCCATGTTTCCAAGATGATATTCTCAATCACCCCCAACCACCAAGCCTCCCCAACTCCCTGGGGCCTCAAGTCTTGTGAAAATTAGAAATGTGAGTTAGTAGCATCTTCTCTCACAGAGGCCAGACTAGGCAGTGTTCTGCTGTATACGTGTCTGAGGCCTCAGACTAACTTGTGTAAGCTGCCTGGTTGGAGGTCCAGTGTCTGAGAGATCTCAGGGTTCTGGGATAGTTGAGATTCCTGATCATCTTATGGGGTCACCTTCATCCTCAGCTTCTTCCAGCCTTTCCCAAATTCAACCACAGAGGTCCTCAAGTTCAGTCCAATGTTTGGGTATGAGTATCTACATCTGTCTCAGTTAGCTGCTTGTTGGGTTTCTTAGAGGACGGCCATACTAGGCTCCTGTCTGTAAGCACACTATAGCTTCAGTAATAGTGTCAGAGCTTGGATCCTCCCCTTAAGCTGGATCCCAAGTTGGGCTGGTCACTGAACCACCTTTCCCTCAGTCTCTTCTCCATTTTTGTCCCTGAAGTTCTTTTAGACAGGGACAATTCTGGGACAGAATTTTTGACTGTGGGATGGCAACCCTATCCCTCTACTTGATGCCCCATCTTTCTACTGGAGGTGAGATCTAAAAGTTCCCTCTCCCCACTATTGGGCATTTCTATTGCTGGTGGGATTGTAAACTGGTACATTCACTCTGGAAATCAATCTGGACACCCCTCAAAAAATTGGAAATATGTCTACCTGAAGATCTAACTATACCACTCTTGGGCATATACCCAAAAGATGCCCCACCATACCACAGGAGCATGTGTTCCACTATGTTCATAGCGGTCTTATCTGGGATAGTCAGAAGCTGGAAACAACCCAGATGTCCCACAACAGAAGAATGGATACAGAAAATGTGGTTCATTTACACAATGAAATACTATTTAGTTATTAAGAACGAGGGCATTCTGAGTTTTGCAGACAAATGAATGGAACTAGAAAATATCATCCTGAGTGAGGTAACTCAGGCCCAAAAGCACATGTACAATATGTAGTCATTAATAAGTAGATATTAGCCAAAAGATACAGAATACCTAGGATACAATCCACAGAATTCAAGATAAAACAAGCAGAAAGATACAAGTAGAGGATGATTCAATCCCACTTGGGATGGAGAAGACAATCACGGGAGGCAGATGAAGGGAGGAATATGAGTAAGGAGAAGGGAGGGGGAGGGGGAAAGGGGAACATTATAAGGTATGGGAGGAGGAGACAGAGAAAAGCTCTGAGGTCCAGCAGAATGAATGGAAATATGCAAACCTGACTGGAAGGAGACGTGGAGACCCTCTAGAATAAGGTCTAGACTAGAGACCTGGGAAGTGAGATGAAATGCCCTACAATGGGGAGAGGGAACTTATAGAGTCCACCTCCAGTAGAAAGACGGAGCATCAAGTGGAGGGATGGGATTACCATCCCATAGTCAAAATCTCTGACCCAAGATTATTCCTGTCTGAAAGAACTGTAGAGTTAAAAATGGAGAAGAGACTGAGGGAAAGAAGGTTCAGTGACAGACCCAAATTGGGATCCATCTCAAGGGGAGGCCCCAAGATCTGACACTATTATTGATAGTATGGTGTGCTTACAAAGAGGAGCCTATCGTGACTGCCCTCCAAAAGGTCCAACAGGCATCTTAAAGACTCATGTGCAAATATTTACACCCAATCAATGAACAGAAGCTGGTAACCCTGTCGTTCAATTAAGGAAAAGCTGGAAGAAGCTGAGGAAGAAAGTGACTCCATAAGAAGACCAACAGTCTCAACTTACATGGACCACCCGGGATCTCTCAGACACTAAGCCACCAACCAGGCAGCATACACCAGCCAATATGAGATCCCCAGCACATATACAGCATAGGACTACCAGGTCTGGACTCAGTCATAGAAGATGCACTTAGCCCTCGAGAGACTTGTGACTTCAGAGCATGGGGAGGTCTGGCGGGGTACTGGTAGCATGAGGACATCCTCTTGGAGATGGGGTGGGTGGTAGGTAGGAAGTGTGGGATGTGGAACAGTCAGAGGGTGGACTGGGAGGGTGATAAAGTCTGAACTGTAAAAAGAGATTAAATAATAAAAAATTAAATAAATAAATAAATAAATAAAGATAAAAATAACTATTAGTATCATAAATAAAAATAAAAATAAATGTTCATTTTAACAGCAGGCAAGTATTGAAAGTATCAGTACGGTATAAATAAAAAATGAGAGCTATTATTAAATATAATTCTATTTATTGATGTCTACTAAAGTTATGCTATTCTTTGATAAGGTTTACATACACAAAACTGAACAAGCCAAACTAAAATCATGTTCTTTATTTTATAAATGGAGGAAAACACAAGAAAGTGATCAGCTGGACCAGAGTCACACAAATAGTAATTGATTGAAACAAAAACTAATTTAAAAATGATTTTATTGAAAAAATAGAAAAAAAGATTAATAGTGTACTCCCCAAATATCTACCACACAAAATGCCTCTGCAGATATGTAAAAATATTTGTTTTAGTAAAAATAATTTCTAATTAGTCAATTTCAATGCTGTCATCAGAGCTGTATCCTGATCCATTTCAAATATATTAACAAGATAGACAAGAATAGATGCTGATAACAAATGGGATAGCAGAATGTTGGCAGCAAAATTCAAAGCATGCTTCCAAGATGCTTTTAGAATGTGGGCTTTGGTGTATTTTCAAACAGTATTAGATGCGATTCAATAAAAGTGGCCTGTTCTCTTGAAGCCACCATGGTACATATAAACATCATAGCATCACAAACCACTAATATGACAGATAATACCCTTAATTATTCTCACCTTTTCTGTGTCAATGGCATGTGAAGACCATGTTAAGAATGAAATCAGTACAGTAATTACTCAGTTGCTTTTTTTGACATAATTCCAAAATATTAGTGTACAACTTTTAAACCAAACTGTCCATTTTAATTAAATTGGCTGGATATTTTATTTTATGAAATTTGTGTGCCCATGTAAAGCTTGTCAGTATAAATGGAAAATACTTGTTAATTTATTCCAAATTTGAAAGATGCTCTTTTGGGTGATGTGGAAAATATGAAAAATCAATGAGAAATAAACTCGTCAACCTCAGATTAATGTTATATGAGGGAAAATGAATATTTCCAGTTATGAAAAAATGGTTACTTGTTTAACAGTAGTACTACATGCCAGAGAAATTCAAATAAGTTTAAAATCATTTTGGATTGGCATAAGAGATTAGATTTCATATTTTTCTAAAGGTACATTTAAAAATAGTTCAGTTTGATTTAAAATAACAGGGAAATATAGACTAATGATATTGGAAAGTGTACACTGAAATGAGATGTCTGCATACTTAGGTACGGTAGAATAATGAAATAAGTCCTAAAAATACACTCGTAAACATAGATAGATGACAGATAGATAGATAGATAGATAGATAGATAGATAGATAGATAGATAGTTATCTATAAGTGAGTGGGATTATTTGGGGTACCATGATCCTTGTCAAACAAAATCTGAGTAGAAAATAAGAAGACATGAGCAATATATTTGTGTAAATATTCATAAGAATGAAGCTCCATAAAATTTTCTCATACAAAACAAAGAAAAGGATCACATTCTTTGTTACCTCTTGTTTTTGTATCATGCATTGAATTAACTCTATTGTTTCTTAATATAACCCAGGCTAATCCCCCAATAATGGAGAGTAAGTTCTAGCAATGTATTTTAATGAACTTAGCACAATTATTGGGCAATTGTCCCTAATCTATTTTTCTATTAACTAGATTGACTAATTTCCAGCTCTGCTGCACATGTTACTTGCTGTTTGATTCTTACCTGGGCTGCCTTTTTGGTTATCCTCTGGATGCACTTCTTCTGACCATATGCTCATTGTTCACCTCTTATTATGGTGGCTTCCTCCTCTCTCCAAGTTCTTCCTCTTCTCCCTTTCCTGTTTTTCTCTGCCTCATGGTCACTATTTCTGGCTCCCAGCCTGGTAACTGTAACCCTGCCTACCTACTTCTCTCCTCGGTAATTCGTGGTAGACACTTTTATTTAACCAGTTAGAGAATATTGGAGAGCAAATTTTATATAACGTAATTTGGTCTATGTGAGAATATGCTCATTAACTGCAACCAGATCTTGGAGGCCAGTATTTAATATTTTAGTACAACGCATCATCACACCAACCCCCAGCAATCTCTCATGTGGTAGACACAGAGAAAAGTTAACACTAATATTGACAAGTCAGCTCTTTATTTATAGACATAGTAGTGTCATGAATTTAAAATGGACTGGTGAGATATGAGCATGAATTCAATTGACTAGATTATCTCTAAGAATTAGTTAATATTACCATTTACATATTTAATCCAACTTGCCAGGTCAATAAGGGGTTAGGCTAATGCTAGATCCACAAATTAGAAGCCATTCTCATACAGAAGAAATGGTGTTAGTAGATGAAAGAACGATGCAATCACATAAAAAAAAGAGAGAAAAATAAATGTACTACCTCATGAAGGAGGAAATGGGTAGAATGACATGTTTTTGCTTAAAGGTAAAAGATTGTTTTTAAAAGGTCTAGAGCATCAAACTTAGGTGAAAAATAGAAGAAAAAGTATACTATATATAACATTTGATATTATTGTCAACTCACTTTGATTAAGAAATGTATAGTAGGAGCCAGTGCAATCTCTCAGTCTATATATAAAGTCCTTGCCTTGTGTTTATGAATATATGCATTGAATCAATTCCCACTAACTAATTAATTTAATTACTTATCTAAAGTAATATAAGCTGGATATGGTGCCAGGTGCTTGAAATTCCAATGCTAGATCAACAGGAACAGGAGGATCCCTGGTTCTTACAAGGTCAATGAAGGACAAGCCACTAAAGGAAAGCAAGCAAAGAAATAAATCAGCCAACAAGTAAAAAAAAAAAATTAACATGTCTAAAAGATGAATAAGACCTTAGGAACATCTTAAGTTGTCTCCTGACTTCAACATACAGACATACACATATGTCTGCTTATGCACACACACACACACACACACACATACACACACACACACACACACACACCACACATACACACACACATGAATGTTGATATGTTCACATACATGTATGTATACACACACAAGAATGTCTACATACACACACAAACCTGCATATACATTGAGTATGTACATATATACTCAAAGAAAATTAGAATAAATTACTGCACATCTGTAGAATTGTGGCATTTCTAGAGATAGAGAAATGATAAGGGCTCTGACTTCTTGAGAGGATTAGTGTTTTCAGGGATTCATAGGCTAGCATTGGTGAGAAATAATGAGAGGCAGGAGGTAGAGATAAGTTGAAGGATGTAAGTTACTGAGGATGTGTTCTTGAACACTATTTTTCCTTGGCTCTTTCTTGTATTCCAGCTCTCTCTATTTCCTGCCTGCCAGGATTTAAGCTTCTTTGATCCACCACAAACCTCTCATAACATTGGGCTAAACTCTATACAATCGTGAACCATTATGAACACTTCCTTCTTGTGGTCATTTCTACCACATAGATAGTCTCAGTGGAGACTAACACAGCCAGTGTACCATCCAGCCCTGAAACACTGGAACTGAACATGATGTTAGAACCTTCCTAACCTAAGACTCCACTCTAAAGCAGAACCCTATAAGAGAAAACTAATAGAGCTACAAACAAATGCTACTGAAGGTTCTTAGGAATTAGTGAAGCAAACAGATTTTTATTTAAGTCCAAGAACAAGAATGTGTAAGTAAAATGCAAAGATAATCAAAGTGAAGAATTGGGAGATGAGAAAAGAAAAAAAAACTAACTCTAGCAAAAAAGAGGAAGAACGTTTAGTAGCCGTTTGTAATGAAAGAAGCAGGAGAGTCTGAAGGTGAAGAAAGATAACATTATTAAAGAAAAAGGAGGATCTTAACCAACTGTTGGATCAGTGGCCATATTTACATATAGAAGAACAATGAGCATCCAAATGTGGTGAAAGCTAAAGAGCATTAGACAATAAAATCATTAAAAATTATACCAAAACTAGGGAGTAGTTACTAACAGTGGACTCCTAATTTCAGAACACATCAAAGTATATGTCTTAAAGGTTAAAATAAAAGAGTTACTAATATATATCAATAATAAGTTTCTTATGGTGGAAAGGCCCATGCACGGCAATGACAATTCTCATCTCAGGACTCTTTTGTTCTAATGTATGAAAATAAAACAAAAACAAAAACAAAAAAACCAAACATACATCTAAGCAGAGATTTTAAGTGTCCCAACATTTACCGTATTCTGAATTTTTAAAAATTCAACAAAATACCCTGATGACTAAGACAATATTCATTTAAACTGTATTCATTTTATTATATTTTCTTTATCTATAGAATGCTAAACAAAAACAATTTTGTGTAAATTATGCAAGGACATATTACCAATAAATAATTAAAAATGATTGTTATTCACAGTTTTTACTCCCAAATAATGTTTGTAGAATGACAAGAAAATCTGTAGAATAAGCAAAATGTGATTCATTTTTCAAAGCCTTGCCTGTATACCTTAACTGAGGTGCAATTAGCAATGCTTATAGGTATGCAGTAAAAGGTGATGAATAACCTAGTTATTTCTGTTTTCAGCACTGAATCACTTAAAAAACATGAGCATTTGGTCAGTTTCAACACAACTGCTTCTTATTACAATACAGAACTTACAATCAACCATTACTTACACTCAGTTAACATATCTATAGCAAGGCATCTTTTATTTTTAGATGTTCTTGACTAATTAAATATGTTCATTAAACTGAGATGTGAGTTCTCATGTACTTGTGTGGCCACTGCATAACACTGTTATATTTCTAAAGTAATTGAGAAAGAAGCACAGAGGTCCACTTTAGCAAAGTTGTCTTAAAGTCTTGCTTCCAAAAAAAATTCAACAAGTATTCTGTAAAGGTGATAGTTGCTTTTCTTTTTCAAATCACCTGAGCTCTATAGCTTTATTCCTCTAAAGATATCATATACTCTATATGTAAAAATACATTCAGTAAACCATAATTATGTCAGGGAAAAGAAAAGATAAATAAAAATGTTGACTATTGACTTACTAAAATGGATAAATGGATAGTTTCCTTATTAATAAGTAAAATACCATTCAATTCTGCAGTACATGATACCAAAACTGTATTAATAGAACTCTTATCATGCTACCTGCTCAGGGGTGACCTGCAAATGTATCAGCTGCCAAAATTTTTAAAAAGAACAAAATATAATTATAAAAATCTTCCTGCAGTTTCCATCACAAATTTAAGAACATAAAACCAAGGATGAATTGGCTCACTGGTTTTGCTACACCCCTCAAAATAAAACTACTATTGAAATATACATGCAATGACTCTTACATTTTTAAAAATATCCTTTCAAGAGTCAGTTAAAAAAACTAAAGAAATAAATTTCCCAAAGATATTTTTTAAATCTTACAAATATTTGTTGACTCCTTGTAGAATCTCTTCAAACATAAAGGCCAGTTCTCTTAAATATTCATAGGACTGTCTGAATGACTCCTAAAATGACATTTCTTAGTAAGTTGATAGCATTGAACATGAGCTTAATTACTACTTTAGCCAATGCATCAAGCATTTGGTATTTATCCTGTGATTATCCGGGAAGACTTTGTGCCATAGTTTTTTTTCTGTGTGTGATAAATTACCCATATTAAAAATCTTAGTGTAGAAAGGGTTCCTCTTAACTCACAGTCCTAGGTTATAGTCCACTCATAGCAGGGAAGCAGACAGCAAAAATTTGAAATTAGTCATGTCGTTTAAATCAAAGAATAGAGAGAAATGCATTTTAATTGATCCATGCTTGCTTGTGCTCTGCTCTATATTCTTTTTATTCAGTCCAAGTCCCAACACATGAAAAGGTGCCCCCCATTCAGGGTGTATATTTCCACCTCAACTAACCCAATTAAGAGAAGCTTTCACAGACCAGCCTAATTTATCCAATTCTACATTAGGACTGTCGTCATGGTGATTCTAGATTGTTTCAAATTGACAATTAACTAACCATCGAAACTCAAATCTTTTATCAACCTGAAACACAGATTCATGACTTTGAGCAGTAGCTTTCCTTCCCTTGTTACCGTAAGTCTTGTATTTATCAACTAACGTAAAATATATCCTACCTCTAAAAGTCCCCATAGTCATTAACTATTCTAACGTTTTAAATATTCAGTGTCTTTTGATGCTGTGAGTATAAACTGAAAAAGCAAGTTATATGCATCCAACATAAAATAGCACAGAGTAAATATTACTATTCCAAAAGGGAAAAGGTAATCACACCAATTTAAACCAGAGGTGAGCATGGAAACACCTACAGTGTCAGGATCATGATTTAATCAGCTAAACTCCAAACACTAAGGTGTCCTACCACCCTCGTTCTGCTCCCTTCAGTGTGCACAGCTTCTCTCTTGTCTTAGGCTGGTTTCACTCCACACCGACTGCTCTTCTTGACATTCACCCATAAACCTGACATGTGCAATATACTGGCTTCTCCATTGAAAATGAGGCTTTCCCTCTACAGTTTCACACAATGGTCCCTTGGAGCCCAGGAACTGTGGCCCAGCCACAGTTTATATCCTCCTCTGCTCTCTAGAAACCTCACAATTGTGTATCATTCAGGATTTCAAAACCAGTGCTGGGTGTATAGTGCTTACAACAATGCCAGGTCCTGAGCCAGCTTCACATGTAGCCTGACCTCTATTATCACAGCTACAATGACATCTTTGTGCTGACCCAGAGAAACCTGTCTTACTGTCCAGGTGAAACACAAGCAGTTTCTGTACAATAATGCTGATCTTTCTATCAACATAGCTGCTTTTTCAGCATCAGCCTGAATACCATCTTCCTTTAGCATGTGTTCAGCCAAACAAATCTGTAAATGTAAATGTAAATGTCTCTTTTATTTCCACTGATGAAGGGGTGAGACGAGAGCCTTACTCTAGCTGTGTAAATACATGGCTTGGGCTGAGCCCAGAGCATTTCTAACTATCCTATGTCTAACCTTCTGCAAGTGCTTTTGTTCTCCTTTATTCCTACATGGTTATATTTATTGGCTTTAAGCACTCATGATAACCCAAATTAAACACTGTCTCTTTCAGAAAGCCCTATTTGAAAAGAATAGAATATTTCTATTTTTTTCCCTGTGGCTTTCATACAAACCTCTACTGTAGCAAGTGATGTTTCTTTTTGGCCATCTCTACCATCATACTGCAAGCTCCATTTTACTGTATTACTAGTCCCCAAATGCAAACATTTTCCATAACAGTGTGCGATATTACTGCTGAATGCACTGGTTGTACTCTGAAAAACAATGGTCAACTACCAAGATAGGGTTTATAATTTATTGTAGTATGAGCATGGAGGTAACATCCTACCATATTTAGTAATGTGGTCAGAATCTGTGTTATGCCAACCATCTTGAAGGACAAAAGTAGATAGAAGATGCACGGTAGGCAGAATGACAAAATGGCTAACCACCACCTCCTTATCATCAGTCCACATGAATATAAGCACTGTTATAGAGGGACTCTGAAGATAGAATTAATGATTGGTTGGCCTTACTAGTTATATGGAGATCACTTGCCTAGATCATCTA
This sequence comes from Montemys delectorum, assembly GCA_019843815.1. Taxonomy (NCBI): domain Eukaryota; kingdom Metazoa; phylum Chordata; class Mammalia; order Rodentia; family Muridae; genus Montemys; species Montemys delectorum. The sequence continues at coordinate 34,036 of JADRCD010230166.1, forward strand.
GATAGGCTCATTTTAATCATGTAAGTTCTTATAAACCAAAAATTTTCTCTGTCTACTATAAGGATAAGGGATGAAAGAGAAACATGGAGAAGTGAGGCAGAATAGGAGGCAAGAAAGATTCTACCTACTCGTAGTGTTTCAAAGACTAATAAAATGAGCCATGAGCTCAAAACTTCAGCCATCCTCTCAAAACTCAAAATCACCCTGACATCAAGCCAACAAAAACTTTAGACCTTAGCCCCATGGAAAAAATGCCTAATTCAATCTAACAACTTCAGAGATACTGGAAAACCTTCTCTTCAGTGCCAAGGAACTCTAACATAGACTCTAACAGATGCATATAATCAAACTGCATGATACACATGTGTGAAACTGTCATAGATTGTATAATATATCCTAATTAATAGAAGAATATTGCATGCAGGTCCCTTAATTTTGACCATTTGACATGATAAGCAGCTCTAGTTGTGTCAGCCTTTCATACCAAAGAATTTATAAGATTATGCAGTATGTAGTTTTAGAATACCAAACTTGTGCCAATCTGTATTGATAGAAAATTAATGCATATGTAGCAAGATGTGGGGATCACTGGAAGTCATTGTAGAATCTAGTGAAAGCCAAGACAAACAAGGTCTTCAGGCTTCATACTATATGACCAGGCAAAGTGATACTTTTTGCTTCACTTTTCTCATAGATAAAAAATGGAGATGCTAATTTTACTACCCAACTCAGGTTTGTTGTGAAGAATAAGTCAGTTCATATATGCAAAAAGTACAATAGTCAGGATATAAGTACCATATCTAATATCTGATTGTATCCTTTCTATACTATTATTTATATTTGTTCTAAAGGCTGTAGGTATAGTAATTTTAGTAGTAAAGGAGTAGAATATGTTATCATAAGACTGCATTTCATATTTCTCTGCTCAAAATAGAAGACAAAGGAGAAAATTATATTGTAGAAAATTTTAGCTTTCCTATGTAAATTAGACAATGGATGGTGTACTTGATAATTAGTGACTAGTACATTCACTGGGAAAGCAAGAAAAAATGTAACCAGATGTTCCATTCACTTCTACTAAATCAATTTAGTTCAACACAGCTTATCTGTGGTGAAAAGCTTAGCATTAAAACTTTGGCTTGTACTGTATGTAGTTTATATCCAACTTTGAGGTGGATTGTATACTTGCATGGATATTATATGTCTTTCCATTTCCAGTTGTTTCAGATTTAATTTTATATTCTTCAAATATATTTGCATTTGACTTTTTTTAATTTGGAGTCTTGAAATATATTCTGGGTTTTTACTTTTTAATAAATTCATGTTGTCAGGCTGTCATGAACTAATCTTTTTCCTATTTCAAATTTCTTCCAAAATCTAACTCTTTATTAGACATAATAGCTCATTTTATAAAGTACTTAAAACAAGAAAAAGCTGTTAATTTGTGGAATTTAAATGTTATACTTTTAGATGAACTTGTTTTCCACATTCTGAAACTGATGATACTCCATGATTTAAATTTTCTGTAAAACTTCATGGTATATTAATTTGAACTTGTTTAACTCTTTCAGGATATGATAGTGTTGAACTACATAACAGAAAATCCTGCTATTCATGAGTCAATGTTGCAGAAATTACAGATTTACAACACCATGCCCACACTTATTATTGTAGCTTGTTCTGTCTATCTATCTATCTATCTATCTATCTATCTATCTATCTATCTATCTATCTAT
>JADRCD010230166.1:35781-70526 GCA_019843815.1 Montemys delectorum
TATCTATCTATCTATCTATCTATCTATCTATCTATCTATCTATCTATATCTGTATCATCTCTAAGAAAATTTTCAGAACATTACTTGACAATTTTTTATTCTTTGAGAACTTTAGTACATGTATGCCACACTATATCTTCATCATATTCTCTCTCTTTCTACGCAACCTCTTCTAAACCCACATGTAACACTTTCCTGCTGTTCTGTACATCTCAATTTTTTGCTTGAGGTGCTTAGACACAGTTGCAAGCCAGGCTGGAAAGGATGAAACTGAACAGGAAGTGGAGAGAGCTACAGAATCTCCATCTGGCCAAGTGAGTGCTGTGGGGGTGAATACCTTCTTTTGAATTTGCCTAACAGACACCTAAAATCTCATAAAATATTGCTATTGCCCTTTGTTATCCCCTATAGATGGATGATAAACTGCTGTTGCATAAGATGTCATGCCCTTCAGATGTAGGGGCCAGAGGACCCTAAGATAGCAATTAACTTAATGCCTCTCAGCTGAAGACTAGATTTCATGGTACCAGAACATGTCATGTATGCTTCCAAATGAGGGAAGCTGCTAATGCTTCTACAGTACGATGATTCCTATGAGCCAGAACAATGATGAGCACATTGTTCATCGTGTTCATACGTAATAGCATGAATACCTACTTTACAACCAATGGATTACTAATTGGACTAACTAAGCCCTCAAAGTAAAGGAAAGCATGCTTGGGACTAGAAACCAAGATCATTACTGGGTGCGAATGAAGCCATGGATCTTGGCGAAAAGCTCACATGCATGACTTACTAAAGAAGCAGAATCTCTAACTACATTCTAAATATGTTTGCTTATACCTACAGATAACTATAGGTCTCACCCTTCATCAAGAAAACTTCTCTTTGCAACAGATGGAGAGACCATTACAGAAGACCACAAACAATCAAAATGCAGACTTGCAGAGCCAAGTCCCAGCGAGCGAATACATCTACAGAACAACTCCTGCATGTAAGAATCAGGAAACATTGTGAGGGGAAGGGGTACAGAAAGATTGTATGAGCCATTGAATCAGCTATGTGGCTCTGAAACAATCGTCTAGTGTTGTAAATGTAAAAATGCTATAAAGTCTCAGCAACATCACCGCCTGAACAGGAACTAAACAAGAATAACAACAGGTATACTAACATAGACCGGGAAAGACCCTGAGGGCTTAGCCTATATGAATAAATATAGAAAAAATAAATACTGCTGAGAATTAGAGAAACAGTCTTCCCCAAGGAAGGGCACACCAAGGAGTTATCCAGCACCAAATATTCAGCCCTTTAAAATACATATGGGTACTAGACTGAGCAAAGTATATGTAGGATTATATATTCATGAACATATAATATATTAATGTAAAAACAATTAATGAAAAAGGATGTCATGAATGTAAAAGGTATCAAAGTTTTTATTTAACAAAAGGAACATACCATAAGGGAGCTAAATGAACATTTCTTTTTTTTCCTTCTAGTACTGAATATTTTTATTAGATATTTTCTTTATTTACATGTCATATGATTTCTCCTTTCCCAGTTTCCCCTCCAAAAAACAAACAAACAAACAAACAAACAAACAAAAACACCAAGAACAAACCCCAGTTGCCTCCCCCCCTCCCCATGCTTGTCACTCTACCCTCTCCCACTTATTGGCCCTGACATTCCCCTACACTGGGGCACAGAATCTTAACAGAGCCAACGGCCTCTCCTCCCATTGATGATCAACTTTGCAATCCTCTACTATACACATGCTACCAGAGGCTCACAGCCATCCATTGAACTGAGTAGGGTCCCCCAATGAAGGAGTTAGAGAAAGGACCAAAGGAACTGAAGGGTTTGCAGCCCCTTAGGATGAAGAACAATATGAACTAACTAGTACCCTCAGAGCTCCCAGGGACTCAACCACCAACCAAGAACTATACATGGTGGGACTAAATGAACATTTCTGACTTTAGAGAATATCATCAAATGTTCTCTTGGATGTACAACACATACAGAACTGTCCTCAGGACCCTTGTTTTTCTGTAATCATAGTAAGGGTGGGCTGTATTTTAAAATTTTACTTATATGTATAAGTATCAGCCAGTCAAATATTGGAAAAAGCGTTCCACACAGACTGCAGTACCAGTGTGGCCCTTGGTTCTGGAGTCCTGCTGAGTTCCACAGGGTAGAGAAGGAGAAAATGGAAATAGTTGGGTAGTTCAGCCTCAGAAAGGAATTCAGTAAAGATTTATTTAAATGCAGCCAGCGCTGGCCAGCTAAATAGCTTGGGTAGCATAAATAGCTTAGTAACATGAAAGGCTACTTGGAATTTGCATTCTTTCTTCCAATACAATAAAAATATATGTATTTTAGTCCTTAATGACTGAAAATATACTTTAACACTTCATAGCTGAACAAAGGAAGACTAGAATTAATTCCATCTAAATAATTCTACTTCAAGAACTGGGTATTATTTCAAATCAGGAATAAGTTACATGTCTTCATTTAATACAAACACAAAGAGTAATTGTATATACATATACAAACACATATATAATATATATGCATATATAAAAATATGTGTGTCTGCTTTAAATTAAAATTTTGTCTCTTACATTCATCTATATGTGCCTATATGTCACTTTCAGAAAGAAAATGCTAGGTTTTGTCATTTCTCATTTCCTATTTTCATTTTCAATAACTTCTTATTTAAAACTAGTCAGAACATGTAGAGAGAAAAGTAAGTAAAGCAAATCATGTTTGTTAGCATGTTTTATATCAAAGATGTATGGCAGACACTATTTTAAAATTTGTTAAGCATGTAAAATAGGTCAATGAAATTTTATCTCTGATAGTAAAGAAGCAGGAAGTGAAAACTAAATAGCAGAGATTTTGGTCTCAGCAAGAAAAAGCAAATTATAATAGAAATCATATTTTATCAGCAGTGGTCCTAGTACGTGGACCACCTAAACAAGTGAAAAAGCATGAGTATATACAGTTGTTTTTTGAGAGAGATTTGCATTTCATATTCTGAAATGAAAAATTCTTCTAAAGAATTGCAAGTAAATTGGAAAAAGAAATCCCTATTGAATTATACAGGAGTAACACAGGCCTTGGATCACACTCTATACAATGGCGCTTGTTTCTCAGAGCTCCAGATTGCAGTGTCAGTTCCACCAAAGTAAACAAAAGACTCTTAGTACAGATGTTTTTTGTGTAATCATTCCCTCTAAATTGCAATGTTCCTTCCAAGAAGAAGGTGGAAAGGCCCATAGGGTTCAGGAAGTTAAAAATAATAACAACTTAGGGGGCTTAGTAAGCTGCAAAATTGCAAGACCCTTGCCAAATATTCTAAAAGTGACATGCAATTACTAAGGAGAGAACACTCTGCTTGGCAGGCTGTGTGCAAGTCCTGTAGGGTCCTTAAGGATGCAGCTCTCTGTGATGCTGCCCATATTAGGGAGAGTTTTGTAGTGATACAGCTGCATTTGAGCTGCATTTGAGCCCTGTATGTAATTCAGAAAAACTCTCTGGTTCCCTGGGCTAGACTGGGATGAAGCAGTTTCTTTGGTCTTTTGTTGGTATTCTATCTGGGATAAATAGACATTTTTTTTTCACATCTCCTTAGGAAAAGTCATACATCACATAAATGTGTAGAATAGACTTCATACTCCCACCACTAACACTTACGAGTTTTGTTTTGTTTTTAAAATTCACTTTTGGCACTTATGTTCCACACTGTTCTCAATTTCCTATTTGTCTAGTCGCTGAATTGACCACATTGTGCACAATGTAAGCAAATGCAACTGCATTTTTACTTCTCTTTCTGGCTTTGTACTTCTTAACTTAGTACAGATAGTCTTCCATTAACATGGAATAAAAAAAATTCAAGGAACATATTTATAAGTTTAAAGCATTATGAATTATGTCACTATAGTCCAAAATGTTGACTCTGCTGTCACCAACAACATTGTTTCTGTGTGTGCTAGAAATTCTATTCTACTCTATTTATGTGCTATATGACTTTTACTAAATAGATGTGAAAAAATAAAATGTCTATTTACCCCAGATAGGACACCCATGAAAGACCAAAGAAATGGCTTTACTCCAGTCTAGCCCAGTGAACTCCAAATGCCCTTCTGGACTCAAAACACTAAACTAGAGGTGAAGTTTAAGAACTATACCTGTCAAAACCAGATAATCCTGAGGAAATTAAGCTAATGTCTTGATCTCAAGATATCCAAGAGTATTCATCTACAAGTGCAACACATCTGGATACAGCACCAGTTCAAATGTGGATCATGACTTAAGAATTATCTTTGACTAACACTTTCAAAAACACTCAATAACTTCTCCCTCTTGTTCTTACTCTTACGTTGTTCACATACACTTCTAAAGATCATCACATTTGGGTATTGAAAGGAAAATATTATAATGCACTTAGTCATTGAGTGTACACCAAAAAGTACTGAGTGCTATAGACTTTTAATATCAATGACTCCTTTGTCTACACATAAGGCTTTTAATACTACTGCAAGCATTTCCAGTTGATATCCTTGTAAGAGTGTCTACTGACTAACTTTGCCTCTGGCATCTCCCAGCTCTTATCTCAGGATGGCTATATTTAAACACTAGTTCCTAGTTATTTCTACTTTTTCTAGTAGAAATCTTTTTATCAGATATCAAGAGACTGGAGATGGCTCCTTTCTTCTCTACTCAAGCTCCCTGTGACCCAGATAATCCTGTTGCTCCCTTTACTATACGAAAAGCAGTGAATTTCTCAGCCTGACTGATAAAAGAGTCATTTTGGTTCATGTTTACCAAAGAGAATATCAAATGCACCTTTCAAAGGAGAGATCATCATTGTCCTAAACAGGAGAGATGCACTCAATCATACATGAGCATTTTAGATTTTGTTTGGTTAAGAATTTTATATCCAGAGCAATGTGAAAATGCAAATTATTTCTCATGCCAAATTTTATAGGACACAACTGGCCAATTAAAATTAAAACAAGGGGAGTCAGCATTTGTATGTCCCTTTTGGAGGCATCACATCAGCAAAGTTTTAACAAACTATTAGTCAGCATTTGTGGCCAAAAGGTTGTTGCTATGGCTCTAGGTGCTACTGTGAGCAAAACTCCAAGTCAGCAAAAGGACACCCATTTCCTGGTGAGCATACAAAGCAATAAGGAATGTTTTGAAAAGCATTATATCGTTCATTCATTTAAATGTTCATTATTGTTGAACAAGTAGAATATGACACATTTTTAGGGGGCTCCTAATCCAAACCATGAAAAAAGAAAACACACAAAGAAGAGACAGATAAGATCTAGTAACACGTTACTAGATCAATACAGAGAGAAAAAGATGGCAGAATACTACACAGTATCCAGATGCCCACAGTATTGATGCCTACTCTGTATGTGATTCACTGAATATGTTCCACTCATGAATTATTTATACAAATGCTCATCTACTGGGTGTCAACTAGGTCAAAATCCTTCAGGCACACTCATCCTATACAAAAAAGAAAGTCTCTCTACCACTTACAACACGATGATCTTCATTTTGTTATATTATCACTATAATAAATGTACTAGCTATCTGTATTTACAAATTTTAGATAGCAGAATTACTATCTGGAGACATCTGCTAAGGAAATCTCATGATTATTAGCATGTTTTTGTTCAAGACAATTATGGAGTTCATGATCATTTACAATTTTCTTTCTGGTTTGATATAAATTCCATGAAAAAGGTTCCATATAAAGTAGTTATAAGTCAAACAAAAGACAAATATTTTTACTATTCTTAATAAATAATCAGTATGAAATATGACTATGGAATAAACAAATAAAAATAATCTAAGAATAGTGTTACAAAGAAATATCTAAAACAAACAAAATTATCAGAGACTTTAAAAATCCAAAAAGCAAATAAAATGAATTTCAGGTCTCTTTGAAAATGTTGAAAATCATCCATCAACAATAATGTCTATGTGTGTGAACATGAATGCTCCAAGGAGCATGGTACTCTCTAGGGAGCTTCCTTTAGCATTTTCTACATTGCAAAGTTCTTCCCTGTGTTGTTCTTACATGTAAGTTAATTTTAGAAATTTATCAAAATGAAACTGTAATATAAAATAATGATCCCTTCAAATAATATATCAAAATTAGAGTACTATAACAGAGATAAATGCAATTTATTGTATAAACAAGGTACCAGATGATGTAGTGCAGTCATAAAATCTAACTGCAGAGAAAAAGAAATAAGTATAAGCAACCAAATGTGACTAGTAAAGGGATGTTGTAAATATAGAAAAATTCAAACCTTAATAATACCTATCAAAACATGTCTTATCTCTCACTATAGCATATTTCTATTGTAAGCATATCAGTTGTTTCTAGCCTAAACATACAAAATAATTTGTGAAATACCATTTTGACTGGTATTTCACAAAATTATTTTGTATGTTTAGGCTAGAAACAACTGATATGCTTACAATAGAAATTAAGCAATATAGGTGTGACTTTTAAATTAAAGTTGTGACATCATTTGCCTTCCAGTAAACATTTATTCTATACTGAGATAATTTATAAGATATCAGTCATGTGACCAGCCATAACCATGAGTGGGCTTAGAGTTGATTTTTTTTTTTCAGAAAATGGCTACCTAGTGACTTCAAATCATTGGGTTCTATTTACATGTAGACTTGTTTTGAGTTTTGAGTTTTAGTTTGAATTTTGAAACTATCATTATCTTTACAAGCTAGATTTGAGGAGACCAATTTTAATAAAATAAGTATGCACAGTCTATGAAATAAAGTGCATGAAAATATGAATGCGAATTTCAACATTTGGTATACTCTTCTGAAACTAATTATTTTATACACTTCCTGATTAAAGTAATATTAATATTTAATGTATAAAATGATACATTTTAACCAACATGTCACTCTAATAGACCAAAATTCAGATCAACAAATGAGAATTACCTATTCCTTTACTCAACAAGTTATGCCAATTTTTATCATATCTGTGAAGTAGAGAATTATTCCACTGTGCTTTTTAGGGGACTTTAGAGAATATAAGACAGAAACTACTTTAGTCAACTTAAGTTTCTGTATGAAAATTATTTGCTATAGACATGGAGCTCTAAATTAAGTGTCCAGTTAGGATTGATTTTTTTTTTAACTTCTTGCTTTCCTACCATCTCATTGGGTCCATGTGTCTTGCCCCACGTAGGAACTGGGAGAGGAACAGGACTAGTTCTTTGGTGTCTATTCTCACAGGCCACTAATCCTATTTAGGGGGAGCAATCTGATAGTCTCATCTCAATACCTTTCATTGATCCCTGTTCCAGGTCTCATCATCATATTGTGGGTTGTAGACTCCACATATGAATAAGTGAGGGGTTAATTCACAATATGAAACAATTCTAGGAAAAGGTTCTAATCAATACATAATATACTTTAAAGAACATTTTCAGTTTGTAAAATAAGTAAATATATAAACTCTTGTGGGTTTTTTTTTCTTTTTGCAGAGTGTCGTTAATTAAAATCAGTGTGCCTATCTTTTTCTCTTTTTATTTTCTCTAATCATGCCTAAACCACACTGTGTTTATACTTCATTGTTTGGAGATATTGATTACATACAGTATCTTATCTTCAGCCATTACATTGAAGTTAAATGAAAATTATGTTCAAAAATAGCAAACAGATCTCATGTCCTTTTTATATCTGGTCAAATGTGTTTGAGAATTTATTCTTCACATGGAATGCCCAAGGGCTTTGACAAAGGGAAATTGAAGAGCTGATGTCCCCTTCATTGTCCCTGAATAGCAATTCAACCAAGTGAAGAAAACCATATTAGACTTACACAGGCTAGTCCATGTCAAGATACATATGACACACATCTCCAGTGCCAGACATATTCAGAGTGCCTATTATACCATGAAAATTAAAGTTATAGGAATCAGCATTTTTAACAAAGAAGATAGTCTGTGACATCACTTCTGCATCACTAGTGATAATAGTTCAAAACTTTCTGAAGCCAAGCACAACTGATCGTAGGAAAAGCCCAAAGGCTTCTGAATCAAATGAAATTAAACATCAACACTGCTGGGAAGTAGATGCCTCTTAATCTTTTAGATTAGAAAGAGTAAAATGGAGGTTGAAGCATGCTTAATGAATTGCTTGAGGCCACTCATTAAATGTGTCACTAGCCTTTTTTCAGTACAGTATCAGATGAAAACTAGACTAATTCCTCATTTAACTATACCCATTTTGCTTAGCTGGCTAGTAGATACTTTCTTTTCTCTGGAAAACTTATGTATTAACCACTCTTTTCTTTACATTCTAGGAACTGGAGAATGACAAAATAAAAAACCATGCTTTTCTCAGACAGTATTTCTCAGAAATGTTGAGAAAAATCCAGATTCTCTTTGCGCCCAACACCAGCAAGGTAGTTTCCAACGTTTTGCTCTTAAGTTTAAGGAAGACTAAAGCCCATCATATTAAGTAGAAAAAATGTTCTGAATCTACTATTGATTTTGTTTTATTGTTCCTTCCCCCATATTCTGGACTGGGGTTAGAATTTTCCTCTGTGTCCAGGAAGACTTTGAAAAGGCCACACACACACACACACACACACACACACACACACACACACACACAGACCCTAGATGCAAAATTGTACTAGTCCTATAAAGGATATGCAGTATTAAAGCTTCATTTCATAATGAGAAATGTCCACTTGGAGTCCTTTCTCCCCTGTTATTTAGATTGCTTTATATATGTATATTATTTCAAAAGCTCCTACTGCATTAGTCCAGTCTCGATGGTGTTCTAGAAGCTTGTTGTACTTTCATAGGTACCTCTTTCTTTAGGTTAGGGAAATTTTCTTATAATTTTGTTGAGAAATGTCTGTGGTCTGGACCCATGCTTCTTCTATTTCCCAGTTTCTACCATTGGTAGATTTTGCTATTTTGTAGTGTCTCAGATTTTTGAGATGTTTGTACCTGGAGTATTTTTAGGTTTAACATTTTCTACAACCAAAGTATCCATTAGTTCTATTTTGTCGTTGGTGCCTGAGATTCTCATTTTCTCTTGTTTTCTGCTGGTGAGGCTTGCCTCTGAGGTTTCTGAGTTCCTACATTTTTCATTCCCAGATTTCCTTTAGTTTGGGTTTCTGTATTGATTCTACTTCTGCATTCAGGTCTTGAACTGTTTTATTCATTTCCTTCCACTCTATGTTGGTGTTTCCCATATTTAATGGATTTCTTCATTTACTCTATCATATTTATAAAGGCTATGTTAAGGTTGGTGTGTTTTGGCTACACTGTACTTAGGGCCTGCTGTTCTAGGCTCTAGTGGAGACATATTGTCCTGGCTTTTATGCTGGCATCAGAGTTTGGAATTATTATAATTTTAGGTGGTGATATCTTGTCCTTGTTAGGTGGTGTACTGGCTGCTTTTATGTGTCAATTTGACACAAGCTGGAGTTATCACAGAGAAAGGAATCTATTCGAGGAAATGTCTCCATGAGATTCAGCTGTAAGGCATTTTCTCAGTTAGTGATCAAGGGGCAAGGACCTGTTGTGGATGGTGCCAGCCCTGGATGGATAGTTGTGGGTTCTATAAGAAAGCAAGCTGAGCAAGCCAGGGCAAGCAAGCCAATAAGTAACATCCCTCCATGGCCTCGACATCAGCTCCTGCTTCTTGGCCTGCTTGAGTTCCAATCCTGACTTCCTTTGGTGATAAACAGCACTTTGGAAGTGTAAACTAAATAACCCCTTTCCTCCCCTAAATAACTTGCTTCTTGGTCATGATGTTTGTGCAAGAAAGGAAACTCTGACTAAAACAGGTGACTTTTGTTGTTTTGTTTTCTTTTCTTTTGTATAGTTTTTGGTTTTGATTTTTTTTTTTGTTTAGGGTTTTTTATTTGTTTCTGTTTTTGTTTTGATTTTTGCCTTGCTTTCTATTTCCCTCTATGACTTTTAGGAGAGTGTGGTGGTTGTGGACTGCATGATAGGAAATACTTCAGGATCCTGCTAAGTATGGCCACTTGGGGTTATGGGTACACATTTTTATAGGTATTCCCTAACCGAAAGAAAGAGGTACCTATGAAAGTACAACAAGCACATAGAACGCCATCGAGACTGGACTAATGCAGTAGGAGCTTCTGAATTTTTATAGGTATTTAAGAGTCAGGATGAGCTGATGTCAGGGTATCAACAGGAGGGAGGAAAAACATAGTGTTCCACATTATATATTTAGGCCCTGGGAATGGGGCAGAGAGTGAGGAGAGGCTACAGTAGGTAACTTTCTATAGAGCTAAAAATGAGATTAGTGTATTGATTTTGAGGGAAGACGGGGAAAAAATAGAGATATGAATCTTTGCTGGACTACTTGCTTGTCTGGAAGGCCTGGCTGTCAGGTTCCCATGAAATACCTTCTGGAATTAGGGTCAGCGATAAAGGGATGGGTGAGGAGGAAAGTTGGAAGAGAGTATCTATCTGAGTCACTGGAGATAGGAGGAGAAAGGCAGCAGAGGCTTCAGCACATAGTGTTCTAGAGAAATGATATGAGACTGAGGACTGGATTTGGAGGAGAGGAGGGAGAAGTGAACAGCTGCAGTTAACCTACTTGCTTCCTTGGTCTATGTCAATTTTGATATTTTTTGATGTCATAATATATATTAGAACAACATATTAGGAGGCCAGCTCCACAGTCCCCAGAGGAAGTTTCACTCCCAGGTGCTCTAGCAGGCCCAGTATTTTAGGATCAACAGTGAGTAGAACACATCTGTTCCAACATCACTAGGAGTAACTTGGACCAGCAGGACACAGGGACTCAGGAACCCTGCCTGATCAGTGGCTCCAGCTCCTTCTGTTCTGTGCTGGTCCACCTGGTGCACACTCTGTTAGACTGGATACATAAACAGGACCCAACATTTTGCTGCATACAGAAAACCTACATCAATGACAGAGACAGACAGTACCTCAGAGTAAAAGGCTGGAAAAAATTCTCCAAGCAAATGGTACAAAGAAAAAAGCTGGAGTAGCCATTCTAATATCAAATAAAATCGATTTTCAACCAAAAGTTATCAAAAAGATAAGGAAGGATACTTTATACTGGTCAAAGGAAAAAATCTACCAAGATGAACTCTCAAATCTGAACATCTATGCTCTAATTGCAAGGGTACCCACATTCATAAAAGAAACTTTACTAAAGCTCAAAGCATACATCACACCCCACACAATGATAGTCGGAGACTTTAACACTCCACTCTCTGCAATGGACAGATCATGGAAACAGAAACTAAACAGAGACACAGTGAAACTCACAGAATATTTATAGAACATATCATCCTAAAGCAAAAGAATATACTTTTTTCTCAGCACCTCTTGATACCTTCTCCAAAATTGAACATATAATTGGCCAAAATACAAGACTCAACAGATACAAGATTGAAATAATCCCATGCACCCTATCAGATCATCACTGACTAAGGCTGATCTTAAATTCCAACAAAGACAACAGAAAAAGAAAGAAATTAAAGACTTTTTAGAATTTAATGAAAATGAAGACACATCATACCAAAACTTATGGGACATAATGAAAGCAGTGTAAGAAGAAAGCACATAGCTCTAAGTGCCTCCAAAAGGAAACTGGAGAGAACTTACACTAGCAGCTTTACAGCATACCTGAAAGCTCTAGAACAAAAAGAAGAAAATGCACCCAAGACAGCAGAAAGTAATCAAATTCAGTTCTGAAATCAAACAAATAGAAACTAAAAGAACTATACAAAGAATCAACAAAACCAGGAGCTGGTTCTTTGAGAAAATCAACAACATAGATAAAACCTTCCTTAGCCATAATAACCAGAGGGTGTAAAGATAGTATCCAAATTAATAAAATCAGAAACAAAAAGAGAAACATAACAATGGAAAACTGTAGAAATTCAAAAAAATCATCAGATCCTACTATAAAAGCCTATAATAAACAAAACTGTAAAATCTGTATGAAATGGACAATTTTCTAGTCAGATACCAGGTATCAAAGTTAAAACCAGATCAGATAAACCATCTAAACATTCCCATAACCCCTAAAGAAATAGAACTAGTCATTGATAGTCTCCCAACCAAAAAAAGCCCAGGACCAGATGGGTTCAGAGGAGAATTCTATCAGACCTTTAAAGAAGACCTAATACTAATACTCTTCAAACTATTCCACAAAACAGAAACAGAAAGTACACAACTAAATTCATTCTATGAAGCCACAATTATGCTTATACTAAACCACAAAAAGACTAAATGAAGAAAGAGAACTTCAGACCAATCTCTCATATGAACATTAATGCAAAAATACTCAATAAAATTCTTGCCAATCTAATTCAAGAACACCTCAAAATGATCATTCACCACAGTCAAGTAGGCTTCATCCCAGGGATTCAGGGATGGTTCAATATATGAAAATCTACCAACATAACCCACTACATAAACAAACAAAGAAAAAAACTACATGATCATTTAATTAGATGCTGAAAAAGCATTTGACAAAATTCAGCATACCTTCATGAGAAAAGTCTTATAAAGATCAGGAATTCAAGGCTCATAAGTAAATATAGTAAAAGCAATCTACAAAAAGCCAGTAGCCAACATCAAACTGAATGAAGAGAAACTTAAAGCAATCATGCTAAAATCAGGGACTATACAAGGCTGCCCACTCTCTCCCTGTCTATTCAACAGGGTACTTGAAATTCTAGATAGGACAATTAGATAACAAAAGAAGGTCAAAGGATACAAATTGAAAAGGAAAAAGTGAAAATATCCCTAATTTCAGATGCCAAAAATTCCACAAGAGAACTCCTAAAGCTGATAAATAACTTCAGCAAAGTGGCTGGATATAAAAATCAACTCAAGCAAATCCATAGCCTTCATCTACTCAAAGGATAAACAGACTGAGAAAGAAATTAGGGAAACAACACCCTTTACAATAGCCATAGATAATATTACATAACTTAGTGTAACTCTAACCAAGCAAATGAAAGATCTATATGATAAGAACTTCAAGTTCCTTAAGAAAAAATCTAAGAAAATCTCAGAAGATGGAAAGATCTGCCATGCTCATAGATTGGCAGAATTAATATAGTAAAAATGGCCATCTTGCTGAAAGCAATCTACAGATTCAATGCAATCCCCATCAAAATTCCAACTCAATTCTTCATAGAATTAGAAAGAGCAATTTACAAATTCACCTGTAATAACAAAAAACCTAGGATAGCAAAAACTATTCTCAACAATAAAAGAACCTCTGGTGGAAACACCATCTCTGACCTTAAGCTGTACTACAGAGTAATTGTGATAAAAACTGCATGGTATTGGTACAGCGACGGGCAGGTGGATCAATGGAATAGAATTGAAGACCCAAAAATGAACCCACATACCTATGGTCACTTGATCTTTGACAAAGGAGCTAAAACCATCCAGTGGAAAAAAGACAGCATTTTCAACTAGTAGTGCTGGTTCAACTGGTGGGTAGCATGTAGAAGAATGCAAATCGACCCATTCTTATCTCTTTTTATAAAGCTCAAGTCCAAGTGGATCAAGGACCTCCACATAAAACCAGATACACTGAAATTTATAGAGGTGAAAGTGGGGAAGAGCCTTGAACATATGGGCACAGTGGAAAAATTCCTGAACAGAACACGAATGACTTGTTCTATAAGATCAAGAATTGACAAATGGGACCTCATAAAATTGCAAAACTTCTGTAAGGCAAAGGACACTGTCAATAGGACAAAATGCCAACCAACAGATTGGGAAAAAATCTTTACCAATCATACATCTGAAAGAGGGCTAATATCCAATATATATCAAGAACTCAAAAAGTTAGACTCCAGAGAACCAAATAACTCTGTTAAAAAATGGGGTACAGAGCTAAACACGAATTTTCAACTGAGGAATATCAAATAGTCACAGTGAAGCAGCTAAAGATATGATCAACATCCTTACACATCAAAGAAATGCAAATCAAAACAGCCCTGAGATTCTACCTCACACCAGTCAGAATGGCTAAAATAAAAAAGTCAGGTGACACCAGATGCTAGTGAAGATGTGGAGAAAGAGGAATACTTCTGCACTTCTGGTGGGAATGCAAGCTGGTACAACTACTCTGGAAACCAGTTTAGTGGTTCCTCAGGAAATTGGACACAGTATTATTACCTGAGGACCCAGCAGTACCACTCCTGGGCATATACCCAGAAGATGATCCAACATATAACAAGGACTCATATTCCACTATATTCATTGCCTTATTTATAATAGCCAGAAATAACCCAGATGTCCTTCAACAGAGGAATGGATAAAAAAAAATGTGGTACATCTACACAGTGGAGTACTACTCAGCTATTAAAAGCAATGACTTCATGAAATTCTTAGGCAAATGGATGGAACTAGTAAGTATCATCCTGAGTTAGGTAACCCAATCACAAAAGAACACACATGATATGCACTCACTGATAAGTGGATATTAGCCCAAAGACTCCAAATACCCAAGATACAATTCACAGGCCACATGAAGCTCATGAAGAATGAAGACCTAACTGTGGATGTTTCAGTACTTAGAAGGGGAAACAAAATACTCATGAGAGGAAATATAGAGACAAAGTGTGGAGCAAATGCTGAAGGAAAGGCCCTCCAGAGAATGTCCCACCTGGGGATCCAGCCCATATACAGTCACCAAATCTAGACACTATTGTAGATGCCAACAAGTGCTTGCTGACAGGAGCCTGTTATAGCTGTCTCCTAAGAGGCTCTGCCAGAGCCTGACAAATACAGAGGCAGATGCTCAGACCCAACCATTGTACTGAGCATGGGGTTCCCAGTGGAGGAGTTAGAGATAACGACTGAAGGAGCTAAAGAGATTTGGAATCCCATAGGAAGAACAACAATATCAACCAACCAGAGCCCCTAGAGCTCCCAGGGACTAAACCACCAACCAAAGAGTACACATGGAGGGACCCATGGCTCCAGCTGCATATCTAGCAGAAGATGTCCTTGAGGGGCATCAATGGGGGAAGAAATCCTTGGTCCTATGAAGGCTCGATGCCCCAGTGTAAGGTAAGAGAATGACAGGGCAGGGAGGTGGGAGTGAGTATGTGGGTAGGGGAGTACACTTATAGAAGCAATGAAAGGGGGATGGGATAGGGGGTTTCTGGGGGTGAAAGTGACAAAGGGGATAACATTTGAAATGTAAATAAAGAAAATAACCAAAAAGTAATAAAAAATGAGTAATAATTTGTCATCCTTTCAGAATTTATGTTGTATCTAGCATGTGCTAAGAGTTATATAATAGGATAATTGCACATATTATATGTCTTCAAATAATAATCCTCCAAAATAGAAAATTTATTTATAATTCATTTATCAAGAGAAAAATGTTCCAAATATTTGAGTTTTCTTCTGAAAACCAAACTCCTGAAGGTAAAAATCCTTGGTTATTAGAGCTTGATCAAAATTCCTGGTAATATCAACTGCCTGCCTCTCAAAGAATGATCCATGCATGATCATTGACCAACCATTTACAAAGTCACTTGGACAGACTGGGTCTTGGCTATGATGATTGACAGAGAAAGGGTGAGGTTGCAGATCTAATGGGAATGTTAAACACAGAGCGACTTCTGTCAACACAAATGATTGGTCCTTTCAATGGCAGTCCAATTTAAGAGTGACATGCTGAATCAGTCCTTAACTAGTTGAAAGATTAATTAGTTTCTGTCATTTTAACTCAGTATTTTTAAGCTTCCAACTGATTACAGTTAACAAGCTCTGTGAAAGAGGACATTTTGTACATCCAATGAAACTGTTGCTTGAATTTTCCCAAGACAACTCCTTTTGTGGCCTTGGTGTATGGCAATGCTGAGAAACTCATCAGACTGCTGATGTCTACCAATATAGGAAAACTAGCAAGTTATGTCATTTAAACTTTGTAAATTTAGCTATGGAAGGCTGTCCTTACTAGGGGACGTTAGTATATTAGATGACTGTCAATTCTAGAAAAACAAAATGTCTTTATCTTACTCTTTTTTTTTTCTCTAGTGCTAAATGTTGAACATTTTTCAACATACATCTCAATATGCAAAAGAACCAAGGAAAAATCAATCACCTAGGTATATAAGTACAAACACTAACAATTACATCCGTAGTATATCCAGACCATCTTTTTATTAATCTTCATTATAGTTCTCACAGTAGTCATGAAATTGAAATATGGGCTTATTTCTATCAGAAATGAGTGAGCGCATCCTGAGAATCTGTTAGTTATGTTTTTAACCTTCAATGTAGCCTTTTGATGCTAATATTATTTCTATCTTACGGATAAAAACTAGAGAATCAAAGAAACCGAGCTATTTGGTCAAGGCCGCAGAGCTGTGATGTATTAAATGACACCCAGGTCTTCTAAGCAAATGTTGTTCCTACAGCAGTATATTTCATTCTATTGTAGACAGAATATGAGAACAGACAATTCATAAATATGGAAATACAAATAGTAGATGAACCCAGCAAAAAATGTTCACACATAGGGTAGATGCATCTTTACTTCATGCAACATTCAACAGCTCAAATCCTAATAGCTAGACCTACTAAAAATAAGGCAACATGTGCTCATTTTTTTAAGCAACTGAAAAGGTTGAAAATATATTCTAAATACCTCTGAAATTATATACTACAGGTCAAAACAGGTTCATCCCACTTACTTCAGTGATATTCTTCTAGAAATTTAACCAGGAAAAAAACAATTTATAGTTGAAACAATACAAAGTATAAAATCTATATTTTGTAAAAATACTCATTAAAGCTAAAATTCTCATAATCATGAACAATAAAAATGTAAAAGTGGATGAAATTTGGTCGAATCATTACACTCTCTGTCACACAAAGATAGAAAGAAAAAAGAATGTTAAGTTAAAATTTGAATTGAGTTAATGCTACCATAAGTTGTATATTTCCAACATATACTACATTTTTGTAAAGTAAATGCTTCAAAATATCATTAAGCCATATATTTGTCAAACCGCAATTGCAGAATTGTTGGGCACAAATGGTTCTTAAAAAGCATCCAGTCTCCCCATGTGTACCCAGGGCCAGGAAGTGGGAGAGGGTGGGGTGGTGAACAGCGGGAGGTGGGAGGGAACAGGGGATTGATTTAGTTTTTCGGTTTTTTTTATTTTATTTTATTTTTATTTTTATTTTTGGAGGGGAACCTGGGAAAGGAGATATTGTAAATAAAGAAAACATCTAATTAAAAAAAAAAAATCCAGTCATTGTGTGCTTCAAAACAACTACTACATGTAATTTCTTCCATTTAAAATTACAGCAAAGAAAGATACTATTATATCTATTTTTCACGGAGTTTATTATTTTGTTGATTCACAATAACATTACTTGAAACAGTAAGTTTCAACATATTTCCATATAATTATGTTTAATATATTTATAATATTTTATAGCATTTGTTAGGAATTCATAAATTCATGGAATTTATTCTTGTTATATTTTTACTTGAAACATTATTGCATAAAATTAAATTTTAAGTTAACTTATTTAGTGAGTATTTGATTACAGTTTAAACTTATTTCTAACTAGACATAGACATGACTATTACTAGTACTTAATATTCAAAGTGATTTTAATATATACTCTTCTGGGTATGAATGTCACAAGTAAGTTAATTTTCCTTTAAAATGTGGTCCACGTGTAGTATCTCCAGACCTCCCAGCATGTCTTCCTTCTCCTTACCTAACTGCTCTTGTTTACATGGAGGTCAACTTCTTCAAAAGACAGTTTATAAATAAAAGTCATGCCGGGCAGTGGTGGTACACACCTTTAATCCCAGCACTTGGGAGGCAGACAGGCAGATTTCTGAGTTCAAGGCCTGCCTGGTCTACAGAGTGAATTCCAGGGCAGCCAGGGCTATTCAGAGAAACCAAATAAAATAAATGAAAGTCATATTATCAGAGTCTTCATGAAATGAAATAGAATTGATGTCATGGCTGGAAAACAGATGGAATACTAGCAATTACAGAAACAGCAAAGTTTTCAACAGATACGTGTAATACTCTACAATTTTGAGGTCTCACTTTTCACACTTTGTGAAGCTCTCAAATTGTCTTTGTATGGCTTTTCTGAAAGTCCAGAGTAGCTCTCACTAACTTAGTACATGCCATTCATGATAACTGTTTAGAGATGCGCTGTCCCACAGCAATTGGTCACCTCCCCACACTATCACACATGTATCCCTCTGAGCCAGGGAAGATGAGCAGGGATCCTTTAGAAACGTGAGGCAGCTGTAACTCAACATCTTACAATGTTGAGCAGGATATACGCCTTCTGTGCCCTTTAGTAGTAAAAGCAGAAGCCTGTCAAATCTCTTTCAAATAGCCACTATACATGGTATGAAAAACATATTGTGACTTTCTTCTTATGTGTGCATGGGAATAGAGAGTCACAGGAGACAGAAGCATTTTTTTCTATAGCATAATACTGTAGAAAGTACATTTGATTTTGAAGGATCACTCTCTAGTGTATTTACACTTTACACAGTCGTGTGTGGAAGGCATGATCAAGGCATCATGCTGACATAAGAATCTGCTTTTACCAGTCTCTAAACTGAAGTCTACACTTGAGGTATTCAAGCCCATGGAAGCCTTTATGCACAATCACTTTGCATGTGCCTGTAAGTGAAAGGTTACACCCAGCAAACCCTAAGGAGTAGGCTCCCCTCCTCAAAAACCAGTCAAGTTTTAAGATGAAATATTCTTGATGGATACTTCCCTGCAGAGGCTGCCTTCTCATCTCTAAATTTAGGCTAGATTCAAATGCAAAACAGTCCAACATCTACTTCTTTAAATTCTAGGTCAAACTGATACAGATTGGGACTTTTGTCAACCTTATGTAAGACAAAAGGATTATCTTCTCAGTTCTCTTTATCTTTCATTCCAGAGTGGCCACTGACTTTTTCCCTTACTTTCCCTGTGAGAGCAAGCATATAGAAAGGAGGATCCTGTCAGAAAATGCACTCCCTTACCACAGAGACCAGAGTTTCTTCTATGTTGTCCTCCTCATAGAGACGTTGAGGAATGGGAGCCTATGGGGCAACTTGCTCTTCCTGACTTGACTTTACATGACTTTACGACTCTGTGACCATGGTAGATTCTTTCTCCATTTTTCCTGGTTAATCTTATCTTGCCTATAAAAGACTGGAATAAATATTGGGGGAGTAATTATATGTTGGTGCCCCTGTGAGTTGAAGTTCCAATGCTTGTGAATGTTCCCTTTGACTCTTTTGCTCAAATGATTTAAACTCTGTTATGAAACTAACACCATATCTTTCTAGAACAAACCATACAGCTTGCTAATCCAGTAAAATGTGTACTTCCATTTCAATCTGATAAGAAAAAAGAGGTAAGATAAATTCTGGGCTGGGTTTTCCTCTAGGCACCTCTGCACTTCTGTGTAAAACATTCTTGAAGCAGGGAGAGCAGCAGCTTGGTGGGTAATAGGAGGGACTCTTATAAGTAAGGAGAAATGGTGTCCTAAGGTCTGAAGCTCCTGCTAGAGAGATTTTCAAAGGCCCTGTGGTGCAGTCACTGAGGGAATGGCTTCAAAAAAGAGGTAGGTAGTTTCTCTTTAGGTTCTGTGCCTCCTGCTTAAGATTTCTTCTCAAGTGTGCTTAGTCTGAAATTGACACATACTGCTATTCAAGCCTGGGTATCCATCCATCTTGCTCAGTTGAGCCACATTGGGGTGGAGGAAGAGTTGGTCCTATAGAATTTCTGTCCATTTCCTTTCTCTCCTACAGAGTAGGTCTAATAAAAGAATCGTGGTGTAGCTAAGACTGCCTTCCTGTGGTGAGAATTTATTGCTGAATTGTCTCAACCTACCAGCCACCCAAATAATGACACGGAGACTTTTTAATAATTATGATTAGCAGACTATTATTAGATTGGCAGACCATTAATTAGCTCATCTAAGTTAAAATGATCACCTAGCACATTCCTGCCATGTGGTCTTTCACCTCTCCTTCAGTCTGGATACCTGTTTTCTTTTGTGTCTGGCCTCTGACTCTTTTCCAGAGTCCCTATCTCTGCTTGGAAGTCTTGTCTATCCTCTCGTGCTTTGTTACAGGCTGTTCAGCTCTTTATTAAACCAATAAGAAAGGAATGGAGAAGATGGTTACAAAAATTGAGATAGATGATGTTTCATTAAATAACAATGCCAAAGTCCAGCCTGTCCTCCAATCTCTGCCAGTACAGAAATCAGTATTTTATTAATACAAAGATAACCTTTACACAGTACAAAAGAGATTATCCCAACAATAATTCCTTACCACATTGGGGACCAAATTGAGTTTAAAAAATAATGGGGTCTTGTTTTGGGGTCTCTATAAGATGTAGTTCATCTCACTATTCAGGAAGCAGGGCACCAGCTGAAATCATGGGTGAACTTGGTCCTATCTGTGAATGACAATGACACAGAAACGTTTAGTAGATGATGACCCCATCTTCCTCCTCACATTCAACCCTGTGTCTGGTGGAGCATTTCTAGTCTAGGACAGAGAGTGACAACACAGTCTAGTATTTCTCCCCAGTGAGCCATCCCTCCCCTATATGCACTCTTCTTCCTCTCTCCTACTTTAACTTTGTATCCAAGACATCTCTGTGTCTCCAGTCCTCAAAGTAACTCCTCTCTAACTTCAAATGGTTGCCTAACAGCTAAATGGACTAGCCCTTCAAGGGAGGGACCTTTACTCATTCTTTCTTACTAGAGTACAAAAGAGACATAGTTTAGGTGTCTTGCCTGAGATAAATAGTCCTCCTCAAGGAAGCACACACCAATTGGTTATCTGATACCAAATGATCTGTCCTGAAAATACACACATACAGGTACCATTATGTAGTCTGAGCAGGTGGTACTTATATATGAATGGCCACAAAGGTAGAAGCAAAAGATTCAGGAGTTCAAGGCCAGTCTCAGTTACATAGCAAGGTCAGTATCAGCCTGGCCTACATTAGACTTTATGTCAGAGGGGTTGGTGGGGGGAGGTGAGGGGGAGACAAAAGGCAGTGACTTACCTTTTAAGAAGGCAGACAAAGACATGCCTCCACCTAGTGGTATACTATTAGAATGGTATCTCCAGTCTCTCACCCAATCCCATTCCTCTACCTGGACTGCCTGGCTGGGCCTCAGTGGGAGAGGAGGTGTTTAGTCCTGCTGGGACTACATGTCCCATTGTGCAGTAGTATTTAAGGGGGATTCAGAAGGAGAGGAAGTAATGGTTGAAGGAACTGGGAGAAGACAGGCTGGGGTAGGGGAGGCTGCAATTGGGGTGTAATGTGAGTAAAAAAAATAAATCATGAAAAAAAAAAAAAAAGAAGAGAAAATAAACATTGAATGTCCATTTGGTAATACACTTACAAATGACATTGTAATCGAACAAAACCAATCTATGACTAAACAAAGCCAAGATGGTAGAAGATTGTTTCTGCCTTTTCCATCATGTTCTTGCTCTACTAAGGTATGCTAAGAATTTGTAACTGTCCCTTATATGTAGAGCAGTGTTGACTACCAGTACAACTGCTGGTGCCTGACATCTAGTCATCCCTACTGCTACTTCACTACCACCAGCTAAAAAATCCATTACCCCTTTGGAGAAGAAGACCAAATGTTCTCCAGCACTTCAAAACTGTAAAATCATGAAATCAGGAAACCTAATGAATACCTCTATGCATGTCATATACTTGCTGTGTAATCTGGGAAAAGCAAAATAAATTCATTTATTTTCCTTAAAATTCACCTATTATCCTTAAAATAAAAATATTAATGATGATATTTTGAGTTCTGCTACAAGTATATCATGCAGTGGAATCTAATAGTATCCATTACAGTGACTCGAATGTTACTGGTTGAAATGCTCTTCCTATTATTCATCAGTACTTGTTTTGAGTGACAGTTTCTAAACCATTAAAATGTAAGCCATAGGATAGAAGTAATTAGCTGCTAACATACTGTGTTTATTCAAGGCAAAATTTGGAAAAAGTCTCTAAGTTTCTCTTCCTTGAAGTGTACTCACTGATGTCTGTGTATGTGCTACTTGATGGTTAGTTAACAAAGGAATAATGTCGGGCCAATTTCAGATTTACTTACATTTTACCTTCTCAAAGAATTGACTAATGAATATTCAAAAAAGTATAGCTGGTGCAGAAGCATGGCTTACCATCCATAGACACCCATTCACTTCCCCATTCATTTTAGGTCTGGAGGGCTTTCCTTCAAATAAATAAATGCTATTGGTTTAGTCTCATAAACAATACCCTTTTACTCTATACTTACTATGTGTTTGAGCATGATCATAGAAACTGCATAAGTATGAAATTAAAAACGGATACTATGATTCCAATAATAGGGCATACTATACACTCAAATAAGAGACCCTAAAAAATCTAAAATTGAATTATATTAGTTGCATATAGCAAAGATGGTACACATTACATGAATTGACTGAGAAGTGCAGCTGAAGCAGAAAAAATAGAAATTTATTTAAGGTAATATAAACATTTTAAATCTGTGTCACTACTTTGAAATTTTTACTATCTTTGTCTTCTTTGGTAAATTTCATTCAAAACCACCATCACAAGGCAACTGCTGAAATTAATAACTAATTACAGACATTGAATATTAGCCTCTAGGTGCTTTTTACTACCTTTACAATACAATATATAAAATACGGGCCCTCCAGACCTAAAATGAATGGGGAAGAGAATGGGTGTCTATGGATGGTAAGCCATACTTCTGCACCAGTTATACTTTTTTGAATATTCATTAGTCAATTCTTTGAGAAGGTAAAAATTAAGTAAATCTGAAATTGACCCGACATTATTCCTTTGTTAACTAACCATCAAGTAGCACATACACAGACATCAGTGAGTACACTTCAAGGAAGAGAAACTTAGAGACTTTTTCCAAATTTTGCCTTGAATAAACACAGTTTAATTGATATTTATCATTCAGCTTCCAGGTGGGACTTCTTCCACATTCGAAACCAGTACACTTAGTGCCAACTGCAAGAGTCCTACGGTAGAAATAATGTGGATGAAAGCATTCAGAAAAATGCATATGAGCAGACCATATTTTCTGTCTTCTATGCCTCTCTATAGACATAGATAGATAATATATGAATATCTAGATGATGATAGATGGTATACACCCCCCCCACACACACACACACACAGAGTCTAGACATTCTGCTAGTGGTTCTTAGGGACTTCTTGTGGTTTGAGTTGCTTTAGGATTTTCTGGTATCAAATAAATTATATCCAGATAATCTAAGTATTATTTACTCTCAAAATACTGTCTTCTTCTTGTAGCTAGGTACCTCTCTCAGAAAGCCTTTAACTTTTACTTTGTCTGTCACCTGGATCAGCCTTTCTACTGCCACCATGTCTTCTGCCATACTACCTTCTGTTGTATTCATGGGGTTACATATTTAGATCATACATCTACAGTCAGTGACGATTAATCAATAAACTCATACCCGCTCTTTTATTGTAACTTTTTATCAATTTTGCAATCTATGAGGATGCTGTAGTACGTGAGTTACCCATGATCTTTAATGTCTATAACTTGATCTCTGTGCTCAACAGCAGCGGACCTCTACTGTACTGTGCTGACTTGCTGCCACCCTTAGCTGCTTAATTAGGTTCTGAAACTTTCAAAATGGAAAAAGATTTAATCTCGCGCCATCATTATAACAATTTTCTCATACACTTCCTATCGTTTTACCTCTCCAGAACACCCATTAGCAATAAATCTTCTCTTTCACCAGTGAGAACCTCTTGTCCTTTGATCTAGTCTTTCATAAGACCCTTTGGGATTCCAGGAAATCCAACTCAGACTAGCTCAAGCATAAAAGGGAAATTTAATATAAGATGCAGGTACAGCTCACAAAATCAAATGAATGGAAGGAACACAGCCTAACTTCAAAAGGTTTGTGAATCAGAAACAGCAAAGGCACCAGGGTCTCGGGCAGTATTTCCCTGAGTTCACCTCTGTTCTTTCTGTGTGTTTCTTTTTTGGCTTGAAACATTTTTGTGCTTTCTCAGTCAGTGGTAGCAGAATTCCACTGCAAAGCTGCTGTATTTGCATGACCTTATTGCTAGCCAAACCCAGATCAAATGGCTCTCTGAATTCTGATGCACAGAAAAGCTTAGGCTTTCATAGCCTGGTGACAACCCCCAAGCCAGGGAAATATCACTGAGGATTGATCTCTAGCCAATTAACTGTCACTGGGGGTTGATTCCCCAGGCAACTTGCTGATGTATTGAGTATACAGTCAGATAAATAAGACTACCAAGTACCAAAGAAGGGCATCCTTTGTAAGCACACTAGACACGAAACAGAAGTAGAGCCCTTTTCTGATTCTCCACCTGGTGTCATTGACATGCACTTCCAGGATAATGAACTTACATGCTCTGAGTTTTAGTGATATTCTAGGCTGGTGACTGGTAAACACATTCTGTGTACCTTAACAATGTTTAACCCAAGGCCATTGCTGGTAATACTGACTTTAACTATTTTTATCTACTTGATACCATGTCTTACAGAAGGAAATGTAAATTCATAAGTTTATAAAATTTAAATGTACGTGTTTAGTGACAGCTGGGTTTAAATCATCTTAATATTTCTTACCTGAATCCATAATTAATAAGTGTATAATTTCATTCTTTTGCTATTCCAAATGTATAGCAACTTCCCCAAAAGGCAGGGCTATTCCTATCATTTACACACTGTTTTACTTCATGTAGTGTCATTCTCTCCAGAATTTCAAAGAAAGTGAAACCTAACAAATAACAACCCCCCTCTATCCTTAATGATTATACTCAACTATGATTGGTCTCTAGACCTGGTTTAGATTTTAGCAACTACCTATAAACTGTTGATTTTTCTCTTGTGCTTGAGAATAATTACTACTTTTAATTTCAACTTCCTCAATCCATGATAACTTTATAAAATATCAACCATTGCACATATTTTTTGTATCTGAATGGCTTTTATATCTCCAAATGCTTCCCAGGGTATTCACTCTATCTCTCCACCCCAGATATTTTGCATAGTTTACATTCCTTGTGTGCTGCTTCCTTTAATCCTCTGAAGTAGACAGTTCTTTAAAAGAATACTTTCAACATCTACTTCTTAGCTATCCATTCACCTCTACAAGGCAATGTCAACATTTCATTTTTTCTTGTTCTTTAAATGTAATCTATTTAATTATTTATTATTTTACACTACAGATTTTAATCCCCTCCCTGTCCACACTCCAACTGTTCCACATACCATACCTCCTCACTGCTCCTGTCTCAACGAGGATGTCCCCATAACCCACTACCCACCCAACCAGACCTTTAAACTCTCTGGGACCTCCAGTCTGTTAAGGGTTAGGTGCATCTTCCCTGACTAAACCCAGACCCGGCAGTCCTCTACTGTATATGTGTTGGGGGCCTCATATCAGGTGGTGTATGCTGCCTGGTTGGTGGTCCAGTGTCTGAGAGATCTCGGGGGTCCAAGTTAATTGAGACTGGTGCTCCTCCTACCAGGTTGCCCTCCTCCTCAGCTTCTTCCAGCCTTTCCTTAATTCAACCACAAGGGCCAGCAGCTTCTGTCCATTGGTTGGGTGCAAATATCTGCACCTGACTCATCCAGCTGCTTTTTGGGTCTTCCAGAGAGCAGTCATGCTAGGTCCCTTTTTGTAAGCATCCAATAGCCTCATAGTGTCAGGCCTTGGGACCTCCCCTTGAGCTGGATCCCTCCTTGGGCCTGTCGCTGGACCTTCTTGTCCTCAGGCTCCTCTACATTTCCATCCCTGTAATTCTTTCAGACAGGAACTATTATGAGTCAGAGTTGTGACTGTGGGATGGCTCCCCACCTCCCTCATTTGATGCCCTGTCTTCCTGCTGGAGGTAGGCTCTATAAGTTCTCTCTCCCTACTATCAGGCATTTCTTCTAAGGTCCCTCCCTTTGAGTGCTGAGGGTCTCTCACCTCCCAGGTCTCTGGTGCATTCTGGAGGATCCCCCCAACCTCCTCCCTCCAGAGGTTGCCTGTTTCCATTCTTTCTGCTGACTCTCAGGGTTTCAGTCTTTTTCCCTCACCCAATACCAGATCTGGTTCTCCTCTTTCCCCCACCCAGTCCACTTTCCCTTCCAGGTACCTCCTCCCCCCTTGTGATTGCTTTCTTCTCCGTCCAAAGTGGGACTGAGGCATCCTTACTTGGGCCCTTCAGCTTACTGACCTTTTTGAGTTCTATGGACTGTATCTTGAGTATTCTGTACTTTTTTGCGGGGAGGGGATGGGGGAAACGGCTAATATCTACTTATTAGTGAGTACATACCATGCACATCCTTTTGGGTCTGAGTTACTTCACTCAGGATGATATTTTCTAGTTCCATCCATTTGCCTGCAAAACTCAAGATGTCCTTGTTCTTAATAGTTGAGTAGTACTCCATTGTGCAAATCAACCACATTTTCTGTATCTATTCTTCTGTTGTGGGACAACTGGCTTGTTTCCAGCTTCTGGCTATCACAAACAAGGCCACTATGAACTTAGTGGAACATGTGCCCCTGTGGCATGGTGCGGCATCGTTTGAGAATATTCCCAACAGTAGTATTGCTGGGTCTTCAGGTATATCTTTTGAACTGTATTGCCATCTTCCAATCTTTGCCCTATATCTATTTCTTCACTCCCCTTGTTCTCAACTCTTAAATATTAATTTTACCCAAGAGGAATCCAATAGCACAGCTGTGGCACACTATATTTCCAAATATCCTTCACTCATTGTCTAATACTTGAGGCCATGAGAAAGGCTTAAAATGAACGTTATTCCCTTACCAAAATGTCATCTAATATTTTGATAGCTGCATGGATAATATTCTTTTTTAATTAATTATTTTCTTCATTTATATTCCAAATGTTGCCGCTTTTCCTGGTATCCCCTCTGCAAGTTCTTCACCCCATCCTTCCTCCCCTTTGCTTCTGAAAGGGTGCTTTTTCACCAACCCACTCCCACCTTACCCCAATAGCATCCTCCTTCCCTGGGGAATCAAGTTTCTACAGGATTAAGCTCATCCTTTACCACTGAGGCCAGACAAGGGAGTTCCTCTGCTGCATATGTATCAGAGGCCACAGATGTATGCTCTTTATTTAGTGGCTTAGTCTCTGTGAGCTCTGATGGATCCAGGTTAGTTGATATTGTTGTTCTTCCTATGGGGTTGCAATTCCTGTCACCTCCTTTAGTCCTTCCCCTAACTCTTCCACAGTGGTTTTCTCAGTCCAATGTTTAGCTGTAAGTATCTGCATCTGTCTCAGCCAGCTGCTGGTAGAGCCTCTCAGAGGACAGCTATGATATGCTGGGCTTCTGTCTGCAAGTACAACATGGCATCAATAGTAGTATAAGGGTTTGGTGGCATGGCTAGTTTTCTATAGTGAGGCAAAGAAGAATTGTCAATGAGCTTCTTAGAAAGACCTCACAAAGACATATACAAAACAGTAAAACTCAATCTTCCTCATGTATATCTATGTATAGACTGACTATATAAAAAGAAAGCAGTACCTAAAAAACATGTTTTGATAAAAAAAAAAATTATAAGCTAACATGCAGAAAGATCCTGGTCTTGGCTGGACAGTGTGAGTGACCCAAGCAAACTCAGAATGTTGTTCTGCTCATTTCTTGCTCTGATAGAATAGACTTTCCTTTACTCAATTCACTTTAACTTTTTATTATCATCTCACCCTTATTCATTTTGCTTTTAAAACCATTCAATACTTTGACTCTAACTGCAACATCTCCCATAGAGACACATGGCAGACTGCCATACATTGTTTATATTAAAAAGATTAGTTATCTCAGTTGCAATCTTCTCTAAAGATATTATCTATTTTATTTTGAACAACATTCAAGATCCGCATTAGGATTTTTCAGAAGTCAAATCTATTCAGTCAAGCATGGTACACGTTTACCTAGATGGAACCCTTGAATTTGGCTAGTCTCTTCCCTTTTCAGCTTTCTAAAGTGTTGCTAAAAGCCAAGTGCCAGCTACTGGGGAGCTTAGCTTTTTATGTAGGAGCTGATAGGCAGTCCTTCTACTGTATTTGTAGCATCTGTTCATACCTTTATTAAAGCATTCATCACTATCTATGGCAATGATTTGTTTACCTGTCTCTCCCCCACTCTGTGTGCCATGAGAAAAAGAACAGTTTCATAGTGAAATGAACCTAGATCTTTGCCCCACTGTCTGGCATATAGATGAGACTAAATTATTCTGTTGAGTAATGAGTCTTGCTTGTTAGTTCTTTGAGAGTAAATGTCAGATAATAACCAGATTTTCATGTCCATTGTAAATCCTTAAAGAATGACAGTCCTAAAATAAGGCATATGGTATGAGATTAGATAATAATATCAGGAACTCTGGCTGAAATCATGCCACATATGTATTAGGAAAATACCAAGCTTGGTCAATGTTGTTATATATCATCTTAATTAACTATAAAAAGCTGCAGTCTTAAAATTTTTATTTTAAGGGATATTTCTGTAACATTACTTTCGTGGTGCCCATACATAAGCAAGAAATGCCCATACATCTATAAGAGAATAATCCCAATTTCTATGTTCATTTTCTTCCATAAAGGTCTCAAAAAGAATCACTAGTTTTCTTGAGCTAAACAGATAGCACCCGTTTCTTCGTGATATCTTGCTTGTTCATTGCACTAATTACTGGAGGAAAAAGCAATAGCCATTACTTCTATTATTGCATCTGTAAGGTTTGCCTGCCCTATATGTGCCTCCTCCCTCTGGATGCATCCTCTGCTTTAGAAAGGAGAAGGAACCAGGCCTGAGAAAGGAAGGATGCTGTTTGTTGGATCTATGTCTGTGTCCTAAGCGTACAAGAGGCCTCTAACTATGAATCATGCTTCAGATGGAAGTTGTCACATCATTATCTAGCTTATCCCAGTGAAGCTTAAACATTCTTATTTGTTTCTAAAAAACAAAACTTGATTTCTATTAGGAAATTCTTTGTATTTTTTCCAAAGTCAAGATATCTCTCATAATGACAACTAATCTTCTTTCTCAATTCTGTATTTTAAAATATTGACAAAATATTGACCCCCATGATAAGGATTGTTCCTCACTGTCATTCATTTGAGAAATGTAGGTTCCAGTAGTCTTACAGGTCATTACAGATCTCTTGCTGGGCACAGAATACACATCAGATATACTAAGTCATATGTTTCTGTCAAGATATAAATTATGGTTGGATCATCCACATTGACATGACAATAGAACACTCTTAGATTTCATCAGCATGTTTGTCCACATCACCCTAGTACTATACTATAAGTTGTTAGCCTTTCTAGAAACCTGAAGTACATAATCTATTATAGTATCCAAGGTGACAGCTGTGGTGTTAAACAGATTATCTCATCCTAAGAACAAATGTCTTTATGATTTCTAGCAGTAGCCACCAATATCTGGTCAACATTCTAAAATATCAGTACTAAACTACAGGAATAAATCTGAAAGGACTTTATAGATAAATCTAGCCCTATTTAATTTTTTTTATTTTCATGTGAGTTTGTTTTTTAATTATAATTTCATCTTTCATTATTCTATACAATATTTCCTTTGATGAACAGGGTATAAAAGGATTCTTATACAATTCACCTATACTATAAAGCTATTTGTGGTTTTAAAGCAATCATATATTTGCATCTCCTCCATCCCATATTTGGACCATGGCATAGATTTTAAGGGTTATCATTTCCAGTACCATTATCTAGAACTGTTCCCACTGATGTAATAATATTGTGAATAGCCATTATTCAGCTTCTTACAAGAAACTTCTCAGTGGAAAAAATTCATGTCAAGTGTGATGTTTTTCTTTTTATTCTTTATTACATATCCATCATCTTAGTAAAACTGCCCTTCAAACCACTTCAAACTTGTTTAAAAGGAAACCTGAACTTTCATTCAGTCCAGATAGGGAAGTTGTTCCAATAAAATTATTTTCTATCAAGAAAAAGAAAATGCTGAAAACTATACCACTATATTACTGTATTACTAGAAAGAGAAAAACAACCTCAGTGTTTATTATGAAGGAAAGCTCATATCACTAATGCCAATTATAGAACTTTAGGCTCAAATGATTCATATACATCAGTTTGCAACAGAAGGCATGTAATTCAACAATCGGTTTTTCAAAAATATTTCACAGAAAACCATCTAAATTATCTCCCCAAACTCTTTTTTTCTACACAGTGGTTCTTCAGCCAAGATTTAGTAAAGATAATAATTTTCTACTAAGTCTCCCAGGCTTCAGTAGAATGTGCAAGAAATACCAGCATATATCAGTTTCTTGTTGCAGTCAAAATATCCTTTCTTTGGGGGGCTTCTGCATGTATTATATGCAGTATACAGAAGGCTAAATATTCATCCAGTATAAATTATGTATTCTGTGTTTTGTTTTGGTTTCCAATAAGTAGTTCTATGTTTGGACTTGGAATAAACTATGTTTTATAGATAAAAAACATCAAATTATTTCAAGAAAAAAAATCAGAGAAACAGACATCACTACCTAGAAACAACAAGTCAGGTTAAATAACTTTCATTTGTTCTTTTAGAATATTTTTATATAAGCATGTATCATTGGGGTCACTGATTATTAAAATTATTCTCTGAAATTCTATATTAATGGCATATATTGAATGATCACATGAAAAAAGATTTTAGGAAGTGGGTAGAAGTGGTGCTGTAGTTTTTAAATCTTTCTATATTTCCACAGGAAAAAAATAATTTAGATTCAAATCGAACAAAACCAGGATCATCTAGTTAGAATAAGCTTATTTGGGCAACCTGAGACCCCATATCAAAGAATAAGTAAAAGCAAGGATAAGTCACCATTAAAAAAAAACAAAAGAAAAAACTACTGAACAATTATTTCCACAAATCACAGATTACAGTAGGAAAGTCAATCTGCCAACACACTCAAGACTTTATGATACCAGCATCTCTGTAGGAATAAGAGGAAAACCATAGACAATGTGAGAAAGTATGAGAGAAAAAGAATACTAATTACTAGAAGTGCTCATTAGAAAGCAGGGACTGATTTTGGCACATCATCAAGGCTACAAGGAGAATATGTGGCTTATCCCCAAAATGAACAGAACAAAGGATCTCTAAGAACTCACAAGGGACATACAACCTTCCAATCAAAGGTTATAATATTTGATAAAAATTCCTAGTAAGTAGCTGTGTCTGGAACCCACAAACCATATGCACCTTAAAAAGAAGGAAGACCAAAGTGTAGATGCTTCAATCCTACATAGAACTAAGAAGAAAGTAATCACAGGAGCTAGAAGGAGGGACTGATCTGGAACTTGGAGAGGAGGGGGAGGGGAAAAGGGGGACAGGAGCAGGCATTGTAAGGGACAGGAGAGAAGTCCAGAAGATCAGAAAATTGAATAGAAACATGTAGCAGAGGCGAGTGGGGAACTGGGGTAGCCAATAGAAAGTCCCAGACTCCAGGGTAACTAGAGGCTCCCAGGAGGCAATGGTGATGGTTTTAGCCAAAATACCCAACAAAAGGAGAAATACAACCTATAAAGACCACCTTCAGTAGATAGGAACGCCCCCCCCCCCCAGTGGAGGGATGGAGGCACCCACACATCTCAAAATTTTTAACCCACAAATTGTCCAAAGAAAAGACAGGAACAAAAAATGGAACAGAGACTGAGAGAAAGGCCATCCAGAGACTGCCCAACCTAGGGATCCATCCTGTCTACCGATACCAACCCCCCACACTATTGCTGATACCAAGAAGTGTTTGCTGACAGGAGCCTGGTATGGCTGTTCCCTGAGAGTCTCTGCCAGTGTCTGACCAATGAAGATGCAGATAATTACTGCCAACCATAAAACTGAGCCTGGGGACCCCCAATGGAAGAGCTAGGGGAAGGACTGACAGAGCTGAAGGGGATTGCAACCCTGTAAGAAGAACAATATCAAATAAATGGACCATGCAGGACTCCCAGAGACTAAACCACCAAGGAGTACACATAAAGGGAGTCAGGACTCCAGATACTGGGGTAACTAGGAAGGCAGATATCATTTAAAACATAAACAAATAAAATGATTAATAAAAAAGAAGCTGTGTCTGTAGAGCCTTATAAATATACACATAAATATTTTGAAGTTAGTTTGATGCTGATGCTGTGTCAACTTATCTAAAAGTAAAATCTATTCACCAGGTGTGATTGTTATCTTGAAGATATACTACTGAATAAGCTCATCCTTTCAATGTCTTTCTGATCTCTGGCTGGCTGGCTCAACTCAGCTGTTCTGGCTTAAATTCCTTTCCAAGCTGACTGATTCAAACTGGCTTCTCTTGGCTTCTCACTGTATCACTCTGCTTGGCCTCAAGTTAACTCTAGCAACTTGTTATGATCTTCAGGATCCTCATTTTCTAGCTTCAGTTGCCTCTGCTGACCTGAGTTGTACAAACTGAGTGGAACAACTGACTTCAACTGTATTCAACTCAACTGCCCAGCACTGCACTGAACTAAACTCAACTGAATTCCACTGGACTGCCTGAACTCAACTAAACTACACTCACTGAATTGCCCTTCATTCCTGACTCTGTGCTGCTCTTAAGTAGCCTCTCTTTCATGTCTGTTCTCATTAGAGTTGGGTATATACTATCTTGGCAGCATTCTGTCACATCTTTCTCTGATTTGTCAAATTGCCTATCCCTTACAATTAGATGTAACTTTCAAGCATTAATGCTTCCTTCTATGAACTAATTTTAACTTCATCAATAGTAATTAAAAATGTATACTAAGTGTAGTGGCTATTCCTGGTTGTCAACTTGACTACGTCTGAAACGAATTACAATCCAGAATTAGAAGGCTCACCTGTGGCCCTAATCTGGTGGCACACACCTTTAACCTGGGCCACACTTTTTGCTGGAGACGTATATAAGGACATTGAAAGAATGAAGGCGCTCTCTGCTTCGCCTGCTTGCCTTGTGGGACTGAGCAATTGCTGGATCCTTGGACTTCCATTCACAGCTGCTGCCGTGACTGTTGTTGGGAGTTGATTGTTGGGAGTTGGACTACAAACTGTAAGTCATCAATAAATCTCTTTACTACATAGAGACTACCATAAGTTCTGTGACTCTAGAGAACCCTAACTAAGACACTAAGTATGCATCTGTATTCCATTCAGATCATATTATAATTCATAGTGTGCTTTCATTCCAGGTATATCAACCTAGGTCTTTTGTTGTGATCCCTTGCCATAACAGCCATGTTTCTGGATTAAGATTCCTCTACATATTTAGCTAAAAATCAGGAATAATCCCACAAAACATGCACATACTACTTTGGTTCTACAATCTCTCTAACCATAAGCTTTTCATCAGGTTTACAGTACCAAACAAGAACTTCCTTCTATAGAGTGAGCCTGAAAGCCAAGCAGAGAATGTGTCCATAGCAGATACACCACTATTGCACAAGTGGGTTTATTCTGCCTAATAGGGTGAGATTTAGTTAGCAAGGTTCATAGCTGGGTAATTTTTGATGGTTTTTCTCTGCCCATAGTCTACAAAGCACTTGTAAATACCATGAAAGCTAGCCATCCTGGAGGAGGTTTCCAGCTTAGGTCCAGCTTGATTACTTTGTATCTTGATGCCAAGGTATAAGGTATTTTTAGCACTATGTTTTTATTTAAGCCACCTTCTTTTTCTTTTTCTTTCTTTTTTTGTTTTTTTGTTTTTGTTTTTGTTTTTTCTTGAGACAGAGTTCTCTGTGTAGCCCTGGCTGTCCTGGAACTCACTCTGTAGACCAGGCTGGCCTGGAACTCAAAAATCTGCCTGCCTCTGCCTCCCAAGTGCTGGGATTAAGAGCATGCACCACCACCATCTGGCTTTAAGCCACCTTCTTTGAGACAGGCTCTTATTGTCTGTTATCTATGTTAACCTTGCTGACTCATGGGCTTCCAGGACTTTTCCTTTGTCTGCCTATTCTCCCCTTAGAAGCACTGGGATTACCAATGTTCATTCATTAGAAAGGGTCTGGATACTTAAGCTCAGGTCCTTGGTTTATACACCAAGCACTCTGCCTGCTAAGTTATCTTCCTAATAGTGTTCAATGTTTTCTTAAACATCACACTAAATTAGTAAACTGACTTGGTTCAAACGGCTAGACTAATTTTATCTCTATTTAAAATCTGTGTTCTACTGAGAAAAACATCATGTAGTACACAATGTTCTTATAAAGACCAAATAAAATATCTCATATAAAATTTTAGAATGGTCTTTGTCTTATATGATATCTTAAAAAGCTGCAGCATTGCATCACAATTGTAAAGCATCCTTAAAGAGAGATGCTTCCAACCCAATGTGATATGAGTCAAAATATACAAGACAAAGTTTTAGGTACAGAATTAATTAGCCACATTCACTTAGTCAAAGCACTAAGGATTCTGAACGTCATGCTGTTGCTGATAACCAGAGGAAATCATGGCATTCTGAAACTAATGTAAATACTCAGTATATCTTAATTAAATCCAGATATTTATATATGGCTATTACTTTGAATGTTTCCAATTGAATACATGCATACTATGCATTCATTA
>JADRCD010230167.1:0-11776 GCA_019843815.1 Montemys delectorum
ATCTCATCTAAATTAACTATTCAATGAAAATACTTGTTTTATAAAATGTAAACTGCAGATTTCACAAAATTACAAATTTGATTCACATAGCCAAGTGGTTCTAGATATTCCTAAAGTCTCTTAAAATTAAGCTGCCAGTTTAAAAATTTATAGACATTAACTAAGTTAGAAATCCATTTCCTCAGGCATGATGAAATGTGTATGAATGACATGTGGTCAGCCGTGTGCAAAAGCCTTTGCCTTTGATTTGCGCAGCCTAAGAGGTCATGGGGACGTCCAGCTCTTCCTGTAACTCCTGGCCTCTGTAAAGGATCTGTAACATGTTAGCAATAGGGAATCGAGCAGCCAAAAGCACTAGTCCGTGCTAGTCAGTAAAGGTGCCAAGGATTTGTATCCCTGTCTCTTTTGTTTAGAGAAGGAAATATCCTAACTGGAGTTCACATCTTGCATCTAAGAAAGCAAAAATTTAGCTTGACAGGAAGTTGCTAAGCAGTTCTGGTTTATCGAAGACCCATCCTTTGGCCATCAGCATCCTGGAGGTCATCTAAGGGCATGGTAAGATTTGTTTATGGTGATAAGAAGCTCCTGCTACAAAACAGCACCGTGGCTCTGGTGTCTGGAGTGGAAGCCTGTGAAGTCAGCGCCTAGGACTTCATGGTTGGCTTGGGAGCTAGGGTCCTCCCAGCTCCATGGGAGTTAGGGATGACCTTGTCATGAGAATAGAGAAAACAGTTTTTATAAAAGTCAAAAGTGTAATCATTATTCTTTCTGAGTCCACCCTGTGGAAAATGGTTTAAAATGACATTTTTGGCTTGTGGGAATTGGCTTCCAGAGGGCTGACTTGCTGCATGTCATCCCATATATATAGACCGCACTATTCATCTCTTCTTCCAAGACACCAAGTCAAGTCTTTGGAATGACTAAGCTGTGACCCAAGGCTGCTCTTTAACCACGTGAGGCCTCCATAAGGCCTTCACAAAAGAACAAATCATGTCTCCGGAGTGAGAACCAAATATGCCTTCTCCACCGTGTGTCTGCCCTCACTGGGGCCTGGATTCCGAGTCTCAGGCTGGATCAAGGGAAACAGGTTGGTCTTAGCATGAAAATTCTGGTAGGACGCAGGACGCCGAAGGGGCTATCCTCTGGCTTGTGAGGCATGCAGAGCCACTAGGATAGCTCATAACCCCTAGGACAAGATGGCGTGTTACAGTGGCTATTGTAGAAAAAAATGGATCCTGGGGACTTGGGAGGACCCAGTGTGAGCTCAGTCTTTAGAACAAGGCAGTTACTGAGATAAGCCACCTGCCCAAATTGGATGTAAACCCTGTGAGCACTGTAGAATGATGGAGTCAGAACTTGGGGCTTCTGGGCTTAGTGGCAGTTTCTCTTACCATTATTGGTGTGCAGTACATTCTGTCCCACCTCTTCAGTCAGAGTTGAAGTTACAATCTTCTCGTTTCCCCTTTGTTGACAAGGGAAGACAGTCGACAGTTCCTCCACATTGTATTCTTGCTGATGCCATTTTGGGTTTAACAAATGTAATCTTCTCGATGGAGAATCCCATGGGAAATTACCCACATTTATTCTAGAAACTCTAGGTCAAGATACCCCTGCTTACTTTTCTTAGCTAGCATCTATTAAATGGCCTGATTGTACAAACCTCCCCCACTTCAGTTAACAGACATCTCACCTTTTATTAAACTGCTTGTTTCTGAAAACTTCCCCCTGTAGCTGCTGAGCAAGATAACAGGATGTGGTTTTTGTCTTTAAAATCCCCTTGCTCTAAGTGCTCAGGGCCACACTTGGATCCCAAATACCTGAGTGTGGACCCAGATGGCTGGAA
Source organism: Montemys delectorum (assembly GCA_019843815.1). NCBI lineage: Eukaryota > Metazoa > Chordata > Mammalia > Rodentia > Muridae > Montemys > Montemys delectorum. The sequence continues at coordinate 1,844 of JADRCD010230167.1, forward strand.
TAAAGACTCTCAATCCTCCGTAAACTGTGAGTAGTCATCTTTAGTGTGCTCCTCATAACGTTTTAGAGGCCCCAGTGAGATCCCCAGACACTAGATCCCAATACTTAGGGGTCTTGAGATCCCCAGGAGAAGGGAGGAGTATACCAGCTGGGGAAGACGATTGAGGGTATGCAGCCTGAGATGTTCAAGGGCCACAAGAAAATCCTCTCTGGCCAATTACTGCCAAACATTTGAGGCACCTCAACACTGCCACTCACAAGAAAAGAAAAATGCCGAATCTAAAGTCATCTGGTCTGAACGCTTCTAGAGGCAAGTTTTGTCTTACGAGGCACTAGCTACTTGGTTAAGACACAAGAGGGGAGATTGGGCACAACTGTAGATCCTGGGTCTCGGATCCAGGTGAGACATCACCAGACACCCCTAATTTGCTCAGGTGTATAAATTGTGTGGTGGCCACCCCGGTTGTTTTTACTGCATGTTTCTCTGTATGACTTTGTCTCTTGTGTGTTTCTGTCAGTTCTGTTGGTTGGAGAAACAGCTCTAAAATGGAAATGGGAGTGAGCAGTCCTGGAGTATTTAGTTCATTAACCCACTGCTCCTAAGGCAGTACATGGTTTCCTTCAAGTCCATGGCCCTTTCCTGGCTGTGGGCTTCCCATAACACCTTCTCTAGTTCTTTTCTGCTCCAACACTACTCTGTGCTGTCTAGGATTCCAACAACTACTCGGTCTGTTCCAGGGAGCGATCTCAAGTGCTCAGAGTTCATGGCAAGCACCTTCATCCATTGAGCCATCTCATTAGCCCACCAAGACCTGTTTTTCTCTTAGAGCTCTGTCTTCTAACATTTTAACCCCAATATCTGTTATCAGCATCGTCAGCTAAAACTACATCTGTGTTCCATCTCTACAGACGTGGAAATCTTTGAAGATCAAGTTTGAACACGTTTCCCTTTCATTTTCTAGGTAGAGTCTGTTTATTTCTCAAGGCTGAGGAGAGCCGGCTCTATCTGGTAAGGAAGGGTGTAGTTGGATAACACTCCCTCCCAAGGACAACAACAGAGCCACTGCCCCACTGTCACTGTCTAACTCCATTTAGCCAAAGGTGATCGAGCAGTTATCAAAGCAAAGCTGGCTGGTTCCTAGTCTATGTTTATCAAGTTTATCGCCTGCTCTTTCTGCTCCAATCTGCCTGTATTGTGTTACTTCAGTTAGAATCAGAAATGTATTCATTTTATTCTTTGAATAAAGATTCAGGAGTCAGCAGAGATACCACAAAATAGGAAGGAAGCAGCTCTGGCACCACCCATGCTTGACCCCCCTTCAGGAACTAGGGAGGTCTCTTTCCTAGTCCCCGTGGCCTTGAGGCTATGGCGGCTGGTGCAGAGTCCTGGCTTCACTAACACCTATTGGCTAGGAGCTGAGAAAGGTCCCAACCATGTTCACCTCCTCAGACATGGCTACCAGCCCCCAGCACCACTACTACTCATCCCACAGTGTGGCACAATAACTCAGTAGGTGAAGGCACTTGCCACCAAGCTTGATGGCCGGAGTTCAATTCCCAGGATCCACAGGTTGGTAGGAGAGAACTGACTCCTGAGTTTGGTCTTTTGCTATGTATTGTAATACTAAATGCTGGCCCGGAAGGCCTGGTTGTCCCCAGGGATGAGAGAATCTGCATGTGCACAACCGATGCTATGTAACCTCCCCCCCCCCCCAGTTATCCCTGATTGGTGAATGAAGATGCCTACAGCATATAGCTGGGCAGAAGAGAGATAGGTGGGGGTTGGGCTCCTGGGCTTGGGATCTGGAGAGAAATCACAAGGAGGAGAAGGTGAAGAGAAGAGAGACACCATTCAGTAGGTAGGTGAGTCATGAACACATGACCATGAGGTCTGGCCAATTGGAGTTAAGAACAGCCCAGATTGAAAATAGCAAGCTATAACTCAGGATTATTGATAAGAAAGTAAAATAATAGCATGGTGGGTAGATATCTGCCCAGTTCTAGTGCTGATTAAGGCTGATTGTACATAAAGAAGTTGTGTTCTTTTATCTGGGAACTGAATGATTTAAGGTGGGGTTGAAACCTGATCTGAGATTAAAGAACTACAACAGGCTCCCATTAATTGTCTTTGACCACCACCACCACCACACACACACACACACACACACACACACACACACACACTGTGGCACAGGAGGACATATGCACACATATAAATAAAATGCAATAAAAGATTAATATATAAAATAAGCCAGTTGACAGTCCCTCCAGAGCTACAAACACAGCTCAGAGCATCCATAAGAAAAGCCTGTGGGGGCTGCAGAGATGGCTCAGCGGTTAAAAGCACTGACTGCTCTTCTTGAGGTCATGAATTCAATTCCCAGCAACCACATGGTGGCTCACAACCATCTGTAATGTGATCCGATGCACACTCTTCTGGTGTGTCTGAAGACAGCTACAGTGTACTCATATAAATGAAAATAAATACATGATTTTTTTTTAAAAAAGAAAAGCCTGTGGGATCCAAACATAGGAGAGGTAGGTGCTTGGTATACGATGATGAATATCAATGGCTCTGTGGCTCCCAGCCTTGTGCGTTGGGGCTTTTCCCAGAGCTCACAATCGCCCCCATTCGCTGCAATGCTTTCCTTTTCATAATAAACTCTCTTCATTTTTATTTCTTCTTTTGGGGGGGGAAGGGGGATTTGAGATAGAGTTTCTTTGTGTAGCCCTGGCTGTCCTAGAACTCACTCTGTAGACCAGGCTGACCTCCAACTCAGAAATCCACCTGCCTCTGACTCCCAAGTGCTGGGATTAAAGGCGTGTGCCACGACCACCCAGTTCATTTCTATTTCTAACCAGGTGTCTCAGATCCAGTTCTTTGCTTTGGGCTAGAAGAATCTGCAAAGCCCATCAGGTAATATCCAGACTATGATCCATGCCTATTACAGCCCCTTGGAAAGGTCTCCCATGTCCTTGGAATCACACTTGCTGATGGCCAAAGCCCTTGTCCCACAAATAACTCCAGGCTAGCAGCTTCTGTTAATCCTGAGATTCACGGGGTGGGGGGAACAATTCCAATATTTTGGGCCAAATTTAAAGCAAGATTTACTAACTATTAAATACTGACCAAGAGGTGGACTTTAGTTAGGACTATTCCCTGGAATTTCCTAGCTGGAATGGCCCCAAATCATGCCGTGCAAGAGTTTATAAGGACAAACCTACAGGCCACCATACTTTCCCATGAGGCTTTGTTATTCTTCCAAGAACTATAATTCCCAGTATTCTGGGATGTTACCTGGTCCTTGATGGGGGATTACAGGTTAATTTGGGGTACTACACTTCGAGCAAACTCAGTGCTACCTGTCCTCAACATGGCAAACTATGGTAAGATCTCCACAACTCATGGCCTTAAGCCTCCAACTGCACATGCAAAAGTCCCAGAACCATCCAGGGAAAGGTCTCATCCATGTTCCAAGGTCCTACTAATCGTGGCTGACAGCACTACAACTCAGTGGTTGCCCCTCCTATTGTAGGGATATTTTTATTCATGACCCATTACTTGGGGACTTCAGAGAACAAAGGTGAAAGCTTCCAGGCAAATGGGGGCCATGCCACTGGGGCCTGGAGCTCCTACTGTCGGCTGCTTCTACTGGAACAAACAGAGACAGAGACTGGTCAAGGGTTGGGAAAGTGGGGTACAGATAACACACCCCACAGAAAAGCATCCCCCCACTTCAAAGTTGGAAATAGTCTCTGGGGGCTTTGATGGGGTGACGGGTGGAAGAGTCTCACACTTGGAAACTTGGTCCCCAGCCTCGGCAAAGGACTGACAGAGCTAAGAGTTTCTCCACCCTCTGACTTGAGGTCTTCCTCTGGCCTGCCCTCCAGCATCCCTCCCTGTTATCGCAGCGGGTTCTGCAAGTGGAAATGGTGATAGGCAAAGGGAGGGGGGCGTGTCTGACTGCTGTGCCCTGGAACAGAAGATGAGGCAAAGGGTAGGAAGGCAGGTCAGCCAGGGCTTTGTTTACACTGGGTATCAAAGCCCATCAGAGGGAGGCAAGTCTGCTTCCTGTGAGGTGAGGCTCAGCTCCTTCCTTAGAGATTAACGTTCATTCTCTCTGTAATTAAAACACTGTACGTGAGTGTGTGTGTGAGTTCCATGTACCCTGAGTGTTGACTGTGCGGGTGTAAACACATGCCAAGGCCAAAGCTTCTCCTTTCTCTCATCTTGGCCTTGTTGCCTTGAGACACAGTTTCTCATGGAATGCTAAGCTAGCCATTTCAATGGGGCTGTCAGGCCAAGGAGCTCTTGGGATTCACCTGACTCTGCTCATTATTGTTGGCCTCCCAGGTGAGGAGTTACACAAGTACAGGTAATGTTTGGGCTTCTGGAGATGTAGGGTGTGGTAGAGACTTTCCTGTGGTGTAACAGAACAGAAAAAGGGTACACAGAGAGGAGGAGCAAGTCTTCGTGCTTGCCTTGCAAGCCCAAGGACCTGAGTTCCAGTCCCCAGTACTGAGTAAAACACACACATACATATATGCATACACACATACACTCATACACATACACACACACATATATATATATATATATATATATATATATATATATAAAAAACACACACATACATTCATACACATCCACACATACCCACCCATCCACACAATATAAACACATACAACACAGATACATATACCCACACATACACACAGTATAAACACATACACAAACATATAGATAATGCACTCACATACACATGATTCACACACAATATACACATACATATAATATAAAAACAAACATACATATACATACACGCACACAGCATATGCACAATACACAAACACATGCGCACACACACAGCATATGTGTTGTTGCATACGCCTAGAGAAGAGGCCTGAACTGCATAAGACAGCTTTCATGAGTCCCTCGCATTTTTGTCCTTTGGGACTTGGGGGAGGTACCCGTGTCTCACAGGTCTGGGACAGCAGTCAATCTTTCATGTGCGTGAAGGTCTCTGCTGTGGCAGATGCAAATGCTCCTGCTGTATAGCTTATCTGGCTCCACTTGCCTCAAAGACTCCAACACAAAGGCTGGGGCCACAGTTAGGTGTAGAATGCTGGATCCAGATCAAAGTGGCCAGGATAAGCCACTGAAGGATTGATTTCCCCTGAAATCTGTCTTCTTCCAGTCCTCCGGATTTCAGGACCTGGTCTAAGATCCTGGAAAATCCCTATTCCTTTCTTATTCAGGGCCATTCTGATCACGGTTACCTGGTGCTCCTTTCAGTGGAACTAAAATCCTCCTGGGGCTGTTGCTCCTTGGGTTCCACCATTCACAAGTATGGCACCATTCAGTCACAACCAGTCGGCATCCTAGAGGACAGAGCAGCGACTCTTCCCCATCAGATTTTCCCCTTTCCTCCCCAGGGACTTCTCAGTACCTCCCGTCCTCTGCTCTGCAGACCTCATGCACACATCATCTACAGGCAACGGAGAGAAGCAGCCAGGTGGGTGTGCCATTCTCCATATGACCACCAGGGGCACTCAGTGGTCATTGTTCACGCAGTAGCCATCTGAGTGGCCGGAAATATCGAAGATCAGAATAGCCTGTGGACAGTGTTCTTGATCTAGAATCTTTTTTTTTTTTTTCGAGGCAGGGTTTCTCTGTGTAGCCCTGGCTGTCCTGGAACTCACTCTGTAGACCAGGCTGGCCTTGAACTCAGAAATCCGCTTGATCTAGAATCTTTAGAGCCACATTTATGTAGCAGGACCAAATTAATTTAACTGCCAGGTACAATGTGTTAACAAAATTCAAACCATTAAAGTGTTCATCAAACAGCAATAGCAACCAATGTCAAACTGAAGTTTACAGCTGAATAGCTTACTCAGGTGACACAGTCAGGGTGACCAACAGGAGTGCTGCCCTCTCCTGTCTTGGGCTCTCCAGTGAAAGGAATCAGAACTACTCACTCTGGACAGAGTCTTGGCCTTAGAACTCTGAGGGTATCACCTCCTCTCTCATCTCCTATGACCCCTCACCTCCTATAACCCCTTGTCTCCTATGACCCCCTTGCTCCTAGACCCCTCACCTCCTACGACCCCTCGCTTCCTATGACCCCTCATTTCCTATGATCCCTCGTCTCCTATGACCCCTCATCTCCTATGACCCCTCGTCTCCTATGACCCCTCACCTCCTATGACCCCTCGTCTCCTATGACCCCCTCATCTCCTAGGCCCCTCACCTCCTATGACCCCTCGTCTCCTATGACCCCTCACCTCCTATGACCCCTCGTCTCCTATGACCCCTCATCTCCCTATGACCCTCTTGTCTCTTATGACCCCCTTATCTCCTATGACCCCTCGTCTCCTATGACACTCTTGTCTCCTAGCTTGTATCATCATTGAGCACACAGTGCTCCCCCGATGCTCTCTCCTTTTTCAAAAATGTTCTCCTTTGTGCCTGGAATTCTCCAAACGCTTTGAGGACTTTTTTGTTCCCACATTAAGTGATGTGCATTGGTAAAGATTCGCCATCCTTCACTAGGCTGGTATTTCCTTCTGGGAATGTGTTCGATGGTTTTGTCTGTTACCCATTTTGAAACTAGGCTGTTTTCCCAATTCAAATATTATTATTATTATTATTATTATTATTATTATTATTATTATTGTTTTGGCTTGAGGGCATCCTGAGCTGAGCTTGTCTCTTATTTTGATATCTCTCTTCTTGGTATTGCTCCTTAAGCACTGTGTATGCACACGCATGTGGGTGCTGTCTTTTAGTTGCTCTTTAGTTTTCGTTTTTGAGACAAGAGTATCTGCCTAACCTGAAGGCTCATGAATTTGATGGCACCACCTGGCCAGTGAGCCTCAGGGATCTGTCTCTGTTACCCCTATGCGAAGGCTCCAGGAGCCATCTGCCATACTTGTGCTTGTTAGAATGTGTTGGTCTGTGGATTTACTTCTGAAAGTAAAACTTGCCATGATTAGAAATTGATTTCCCAAAACAAAGTTCTTTTCTGTATGATGGTATACAGTTTTCAGTAATGATGTATACATTGTATTGATTTTTTTCCCTAAATGTGTTATTTTAATAAATATCTCATGAATGAAAAAATATAGATATAGAATTTTTATTTATCCTTTGAGAGTCTTATGGATAAATATATTTAATGATATTCACTCCTTACCTCCTTCTGGACCTCAAAATCCCCTCCCAAATCAAAAATCAACAACCTGGCAGGGCAGTGGTGGCGCACACCTTTAATCCCAGCACTTGGGAGGCAGAGGCAGGCGGATTTCTGAGTTTGAGGCCAGCCTGGTCTACAGAGTGAGTTCCAGGACAGCCAAGGCTACACAGAGAAACCCTGTCTCGAAAAAACCAAAAAAAAAAAAAAAAAAAAAAAAAAAAAAAGAAAGAAAAAGAAATCAACAACCTGAGCCCAGTCTGCACACTCATGGGCATGGGCCCATGGCTTTTTCTATGGGTTCTAGAGCCCTGAACTTATACCTCTGTGCTTGAGCAGTGGGCACTTTACCTATGGAGCCATCTTCCCAGACCTGTTTTGTTCTGAGACAGCTTCTCACTAGGGCCCATGCTAGCCTGAAACTCCTAAACCCCAGAGGCCTGGTCCAGCCTCCCAAGCTCTGGATTACAGGGCATGCCGTCATGCCTGGTTCTGGTGAGGTGTTCTCATCCCGCTTCTTAGCTTACTCAGCTTACCTCTCAATATTGGCTATTCACACCTTTGTTCTTTTTCTTGCTCTTTAAAATTTATATGCTCAGGCCAGTGAGATGGCTCAGCAGGTGAAGGTGACTGCCACTAAGCTTGATTGTCTGAGTTTGATCCCTGGGACCCACATGGTGGAAGGAGAGAATCAAGTAAACGTTCCCTGTGATCTCTACTTGAGTGTCAGGGTGCTACACACACACACACACACACACACACACACACGCACGCACGCACACACACACACACACACACACACACACGCACGCGCACACGTGCACACACACACACACACACACACACACGCACGCACGCACGCACGCACGCACCCACGCACGTGCGCACGCGCACGCGCACGCGCACACACACACAAATAAACAGAACAGAAGAATTCTGCTTCCCAAAGTGGCATCGCATCCTGTTATCTGGAGGATACAAGTGCTTTTCTCTGAATGACAGATTTTGTTTTCGACATGTTCTTCCTTCACCCCTCTTTCCCCAGGCCCCAGCAGTCCCTTTCCTGTTGGGGCCCCATCACATTCCTGCTCTCAGGCTGGAAGAATACACCTGTCAGCACTCACCCCAGCGTCTTACTGGTGTGACATTCCACCCCGCCCTTAGGAAAGTCCCTGCTGCAGGAAGGGTGTGGCTGTCAGTCAGTCCTCTATCTACAGATAACAGCTTCTGCTTCCAGCTCCATTGCTCGGAACTCTGACCTCACCTTGATCCTCCCAAGAACTCACAAGACGGGCTCCAGCTCGGTCTTAAATTTGATACTGCTAGGAACTCATTCCACTTCTTCACTTGGGATGCAGATAAACCTGAGAGATTCGTACGAAAGGGCCTGTAAATCATATAAAATAATGTATGACTGGTGTCTGAGCAAAAACTTTAATGGAAGTGACTTTCATGAATTTAGGCAAAACTAAATATTTGTAGAATTACTTCCATTTGACCTTTCCCTTAGAGGCAAATGACTCATTCCTCCCCTGATTCAAACCACATCTTCATAAACCATTCTCTGAAACAAACAAACAAACAAACAAACAAACAACAAACAACCCCAAGTGGGCAAGGCTCCTCTTCTCCTTTGTTCAGCAGCCATAGAGTGAGGCGATGCTCTTTGCTGGAACTACACTCTACATAAGCTACCCTAAATTACGGAAAACTCATGCATGCCATAACCACATAACTAGGATAGAAACCCAGGGCCTTAGCAATGTTAAAAATGTGTCAACATTCTTAGTTGTCTATGTAACCAGACTTTCCATGAAAGTTCTGGAACCTCCCTTTTCTCTTTTAACTACAAACAATGGCGATGTATATATCATCTATGTTTGATTGTAAAAATGTTTTTAACTTCCCCACCTCACTTCCTCTATCCATGGCCTGCAAATGCCTCAGTGCTGTGACCTACCTCTCTATCTCTAAATTAAAGTTAGTAGCCATCTGCTAATCCAAATGTGAAGTTCTTTGTTTTCTATGTTGAATAATTATTAGCGCACTTACTAATTATTAACAAACACTCCTAACAAGCACAGGGGGAATGCAAAGGACTGGGAGCAGTGTCAGGTGTTTCTGTGAGTGAGGGAGAGACTGGTGTAAATGGTTTTAATTGTTAACCCAACACATTCCAGAATCATTCTGGGAGGGAGTTTCAGTGAGGGATTGTCTTATGTCAGGTTGACCTGTGGACCTGTCTGGGCAGTCTTAATTAAGTTAATCGATGTGGGAAGCCCCAGCCCACTGTGGGCAACACCATTCCCTACGGGGGTAGGAGTGATGGTGCTCTAAATTGTATAAACACATTTTTAGAAGCTTATGAATTAGGCAATAAGGTTAATAATAGAATTATAATACTATGCTGGGATAAAGGTTATATGAACATGGTCTCTCACAAAATACTGTACTGTTTTATCTTTTCAGTTAGAGCAGTGATTCTTAACTTGTGGTTCAAGACCCTCATTGGGGGTCAAACGATCCTCTCACGGGGCTTGCATATCATATATCCTGCATATCGGATATTTATAGTACGATTCGAAACAGTAGCAAGACTACTGTTACGAAACAGAAACAAAATATTTTAAGGTTGGGTCCATTACAACCTGAGAAACTGTATTAAAGGGTCATAGCATGAGGAAGGTTGTTGAGAAGCACTGACTTAGAGGAAGTGTGTTTTAGCTTCGTTGTCTGCACCA
>JADRCD010230168.1:3950-26836 GCA_019843815.1 Montemys delectorum
CACACACACACACACACACACACACACACACACACACACACACACACTAAAATATCAACAACGTATATGTCTCTTGTAGACACCTTAGGACAAAAGATCAGAGTAATTTAAACCATGTAAACTGAGACACACCTATAAATCCAAGTTCCCGGGAGTCTAAGGCAGGGAGATCCAAAGTGTTAATCTGGCCTGGGGTACAAGTAAGGGCCCATCTCAAAAAGCAAGCAAATGTAAAGGAAATGCTCAGGTAGTCATTCTCAAGTACCCACACACTCAGGAAGGGTGACCAGGCCAAGGCATGGTTATGCTTGCTGTGCTACTTAGCACCTTGGATGTTACTCCATCATCAGACTTCAGCAAACATGGTTGATCACAGTCTACAAATGGGGGGTCGTGACATTAACAACAGCAACGAGATAAATAAAATAAGGAGGGAATGAAAGAAGAAAGAAAAGAGAAAACTAGGAAAAGAATAATAAAGCCAAAGGATAAACAATTGGGAACTCTAACAATTATGGATCATAAAAATCTAATCTGCAGCACTTTTTTAACTTAGTGACAGCAGTGATTGGGCTGGAGATATGGCTCAGCTGTTAAAGGCTGGGCTCACAACCATAAATAGAACTGACAGAGCTGAGACATCTGAATTCTTCCTGTATTCTTGGAAACACTTTTAGTGTTTTCTCAACAATATAGTAAATGAATATATATTAAGTATCTCTGATATACTCATGAAGAAGTACAAAGGAATTTGAAAAATATAGCTTTATATGCTACATTATAAGCTCTTATTATTTATTAAATATATATGCAGACTCTTGAGATTGAATCATATTTAAAAACTATTGTGGCAAGTATCTTCCAGAATAAAAGGAAGAAAAATGATCAAAGTGAACTTAAATAGGATCATAATATTGCTAAATTTTGCAATGTATTATATGATATTAGTCTTGGTTCTTATAAATAAGCTGCTTATTGAACATTTTCCAATGTCACTAGGCACTTACTCTTAAAGATAAACTAAGGCCTCCAAATGCTTCTTCTAAAAAAATCAGAAATACTTTATCTCTAGTGTTCTTTGGAGGCATTCCGTTTTTCTGCTTTGGTTTCCTAATGGTGCTTTTCCCTAAGGTTGTCATCCTCTAACAAAGGCACTTTAATCAGCATATTTGAAGTAAGCTGCTCACTCTCCCTGAATTAAGCTGAACAGCATCCCTAGGCTTGCCCAAGTGCTGGAAAAGTATTTTCCCCAACAGATGGACCATGACAGCGGCCATCCTTGGGAGCTTGCTTCATAAAGTGGTGGTTTTCTTGGTTAATTCTATGCTCTCTTTCTATGCATGCGTGTGTGTGGCTGTATATCTTTGTGTTTTGCTTCCTTCATTCCTTCCTTCCTTTCTTGTCTTTCTTCCTCTCTTTTTGCTTTTCTTCTTCCTTGCTTGCTTCCTTTCTTCTTTTAATCCTTTCTTTCCTGGTTCTTTTGTCACTTTTGATTTGGATTTCTTTGGGGATTAAATAATAACAAAGCATAAATAAGAATGGAGAAAACTATTCTGTTATATGATCAAGCAACAGCCTTTATCCTTCAGTATAACAGTTAATCAATGAATTGCCTGGGATGATGCATGTGCACAGTGACAATTAACATCTGACTTACTAATCTTTTCTACTATTTACAAGAGTTTAGGGTCAAGTACACATAACTGTATTCAATTCTTCATTCCTATTTCTGAATTATCAACTTGAGGTTATACAACACATGAGATTTATTTGTTACAGATGCCCACTTCTTATGTACTGTAGATGTGGCAGCAAAGGATTTAATGATTTTAACTAATTAGTTAACTTCAGACCTATAATTGCACAATAAAAATTATTTAATATAATTACCAAATAACCACTTTTAACACTCAAAGACAATCCCTGTCTGCTAAACATTCAGAATCGATTTTGAGTCATATAGGAAATAGAACATGTCTCAGGCCTGTATTAATCAGGGTCCTCTAAAAAAACAAGAACTCTAGAGTCTGTGTGTTTGCATGTATGTGTGTGCATGTGTGTGTTTGTGTGTGTATTGAAAAGGTTTATTAGAATGGCTTACAGGCTGTGGTCCAGCTAGTCCAACAATGCCTGCCTTGCCATGGTAAGACCAAGAATCCAGTAATTGTTCAGTCTATGAGGCTAGTTGTCTCTGATATTTGCCAGTAGATATGGAAGAAGTAGGCTGTAATCCCAGTGAAGAAATAGTCTTGACCACAAGTGAAGACAAGAAGGAAGGAAGAGAGTGAGTGAGAGAGAGAGAGAGAGAGAGAGAGAGAGAGAGAGAGAGCACTTCCTTCTTCCATGTCTTTTACGTAGGCTGCCAACAGAAAGTGCTGCCCAGAGTCAAGGTGGATCTTCCTACTTCCAAAGATATGGATTAAATGTGAGTCTTCATACTTCAAGTGATTTAATTAAGACAAGATCTCTCACAGTTGTACATAGATGCTTGGGTTTTAGTTCATTCCAGATGTAGTCCAGTGGCCAACCAAGAGTAGCCACCTTAGGGCCTCACAATTCTTTGTCCTTGTTCATTTAACAGTACTGAGCACTACCAGGAGTTAAACATGTCCTATTCTAGATCACAACCCTCAACTTCCTTAGGTGGATGTGAGCTTTTGCACAATGATCTTGAAGAAGAAAACCCATAAAGCTTTGTGGCTGGAGAGGGATGAGAAGGTGGGGTAGTATGAATGTGTAGATGTTCTTGCCAACCATTGTGAACAAGGATATTGTTGTTTGCAGAACCTTAATATAGGAAACAATTAAGAGGAAATAATTTGGGATGGCAGGGGGAATCAATAGGAACATTCAAATCAAATCAAGCCATTTGAATGCTACAGCGGCATAAAATTGAAAGAGAAGAGAACACAAGGCCATGGAAAGAGTGTACCTATCTAATGGTTGTGGCTGTAGTGCTGGTTCAGCAAGGGAGAGACAAAAGTGAGTTCAAGATGAATGAAGTGCATGGGAAAAGGACAGAAGAATTATTCAGGAATTTTAGGTGAATCACTAGGTGACTATATATTGTTTCCTACGAAAGAAAGAACTAAGTCAATGAGCAGAGCCCACTGCTGGTCTCACAGGTCTTGTCCTGATTTTCTTTCTTGTTAGCAGAAGATTTTTCTAACAATGATAATCCATCCAGCCAAAGTCTGTCTTTTCTCACTTCTCTTTATAGCCCTGAGTGTAACTGGAGAAGGGATTGTGGACAATGAGATGTAGTTATAATACTATGTAAGATTTTTTTAAGGTATATTGTATGCATTTTTGGTCTTTAAAGCTGAGCAAATATTTACTTCCTATTCTCAGATACATACTTAGAAAAATATAGATTTATGTTTACCTAAAGGAATGACAAAGGATGATTAAACAGCACTCTCATATAATTGCAAATTGGATAAAACTAACATGTACATGAACAGGTAAACTGGCCAACAAGGTTTTGCATATTATATTCTGAGTACTTTGTAGTAATGAAATATAGTGCCCATATTTTTTAGAATAAATTCTTTAAAAAATTAAGGAACCATAGCAAGAGGCTGCAATGAATGGTCTGGGATGTTGGGAAGTTTTCATGGGTTGATGTGAGTGTTGTTATATGGGTTTCTATGCCCATTTTTGCATTTTTAGTGTACATCAAATGTAACAGGCAGTCATCCAATAGTTTGTTGAATATACTGTGGTGAATATAAATGAGGCAAGAGGATGTTTCCAGGAGAACATAGCTTTTGTGTTACTGCAGTCATCCATAATAACCTGTAGTTCTCCAAAAAGAGAAGAATTATATTGTATGTTGCATATCTTCTTGATGTAATAAAAGGTCTGTCAGCCATAGCTATTTTCCACATTTTAAATCAGTAAGTTCTTAATTTCTAGAAAAATTATGTTCAGTTTATTACTTTCCCAACAATAATTAATTTGGTCGTGATAGTAAAATTGGGTACACTTGATTTTATATAGTATTAACCAAGACAGGAGACAATGGTCCTTGTATATCAGAAAGGTGTCAATAAAGTTAACTCTGAAAGTTTTAAGATGTTCCATGGGAGAAAAATAGGAGAGGTTTAAAATGTTCCTTAAAAAACAAGGCTTCTGAATGTACAGTAATGGATTCTAAGAAAGTAATAGAAATGTTTGGCTACTGTTACAACATAACAAATGAAAGCTAAACCATTTCCTGTGTCTTAATCCATTCAGAAAAGCAAACAAACTGAAAAGATAAACACTTCTCTAAGAATCAGTAAGCCATAAAATTTCAGAATACTTCAAATTTCTGAGATATGAAAGCCAGGAAATATTACAGGTAGGAACAAAAAGGATTCCCAATATTCTTTTGTCTTTTTCATAAAAGGAGACAGGGGATTTCAAGAGGAAAGGGAAGAAAAACCATCAACAGTCTACTTTGACAATGTCTTTTCCTATAATGAAATGCCTGGTTGTCTGTATGTAAGAAAGGAATGGGTTGTCTTCTCTATGGTAAGGTCAAGGAAAAAGGAATGTATCTAAGCTTTGAACTAGATTCTGATGTTGGCACACTGTAAACAGTTACTCATTTCCCAGATGCTATCAGACACAATTATACTTAATCATGGAGATCCCTAATGTTCTCTTGCTATACACTACTTCCTTTAGCTCCAGGTAGATCTACTTTCATGAGGATGCTCCCATGCAGAGGGACCAATGATTTAGTTATTGGTTCAACACAACCTATTAAACCTATTGAGGAATAAACAACAGAAAATGCCATTTTTATTGTTATTACTGAATGTATACTGTGAGAGGCTTCAAGCCATTCTAGTTTATACAACTTCTAGAAGACTAAATTTGAATCCTGCCTCCATCACATTTATAAGCTATGGTCTAGGGGAAATTGTTCAATTGTTATTGCTTCAAATTCATTAATTGTAACAAAGGAATAGTGATATATTTCAGAACTACAAAGATATTGACTTAACGTACATAACAAATGCTTGATGTTGATCACTCAATAACCTTGAATATATCTTAGCTTCAATCATGGGTATATAGTTACTTCTATGTAACTAAGAGTAGAAAACCCCTGCTGGGCAGTGGTGGCACATGCCTTTATTCCCAGCACTTGGAAGGTAGAGACAGGCGGATTTCTGAGTTTGAGGCCAGCCTGATCTATAGAATGAGTTCCAAGACAGCCAGGGATATACAGTGAAAACCTGTCTCGAAAAACAAAACAAAACAAAAAAACAACAAAACAAACAAACAAACAAAAAAGCAGAAAACCCCAAAGATTTACACACTTAGCTCTAAGAAAGACAAATGGATAGGCCATAGCTGAATCCAAGGAACTAAAATTTACCTTCGGGATGCTAATCCTGGTTGAGCATGAAAGACAGAATTTTCACTGACCATTCTAGGATGGCAAGGTGCTTCATTAGTCATTCTGGGTGGGGTGAAATAAAAAGATAGTAGACATTCTGCCAGGCATTTGAAGGGACATGACTGTACTGGGAGGCTTTGAGCCCTGGTGATGTGAGGTTCCAAGGAGGACTGTGACACACAGCAGAGAACCCCAGTAAAGCTAGTGTAGTAAGTCTCTGTCATGTGTTTTAGAGCTGGAGACTCTAACAAGTATAAATGTTTTAACAACATTTAACCAAACTAAGACTATCCTCTCCCCATCCTTCTAGGTAACAGCAGGTCTATCAGGTTCCCCATTAGAAGTCTTAGAATTTGAGGTCCAATCTCATTATCTGTTCAGCTCTGCCTTCCACAGTTCAATTTCTACTGAGATTTAAGGTTAAGGATCTATGTGATTGGCAAAGTTCCCCACCAAGGGAGAAAGTGCCAATAAATAAACTAATGAGCTTTGGTTTTCACTGAGCCTATGACAAACTGTAGAAACTTCAGCAATCTATTTTTAAGTACATAGGGCACAGAATTCTCCTAGATACTATAGTTCTGAAATACTTAGGATCAGCCAGAGGGTGAATGGCAAGTGAGAGGTAGAGGAACTGGCTATAGCCCAGCTCTTCCAGTGAGCTCCATTTTTGGTTTTTAAATGTCAGCATGTCACATTTTTTAAAGAAAATATTCTGTTCTTTAAAAACACATACTTCTATAAATGAGCCTATTGTACAGGTGAGAACTCTTTTATGGCTGGATCCTCTGCCTCTTCTACTATCCACATAGTCCTGTGCTTCCATGTTCTCTGGTGTGTGGTTGGTGTGGTGTCACAGGTGTATGTATTGTCATTTGAGAAGGGCTGATGTAAGAAAAACCCATGGATTCAGTGGCTTCCATGGCAAATATTTCTTCCTAAGAGCTTATAGGTAGCAACTCCTTTTCTCGTCTGTACTCTTGGTATGGTAGAAAGGGAGATTAGAGACAAGGGAGGGTGAGGAAGAAGAGCAGGGAGAATGAGGGCTGAGAAGAAAGGAAAGACAAAAGAGAGGAGAGATGTGGAGTGGGAGAGAGAGAGAGAGAGAGAGAGAGAGAGAGAGAGAGAACAGCAGCTCCACTTTGCTGATGTCCTTTAAGACACTACCGTCTTCTCATGTAATCCTACCTTCATGACTTCATCAGTTTCATCTAAATCTAATGATCCATAAGACAAAGGAGGATAAGTGTGTGTGTGTGTGTGTGTGTGTGTGTGTGTGTGTGTGTGTATTTTACGCATTCTACTAAGTTTATCTAAATATATACTGTTTTTTATTTTCTTAGTAGGATAGAAACTGTTAGGCAATCTTATTTTTCCTGGCCAATTTAAAATTTTTATTAGATATTTTCTTTATTTACTTGTCATATGATATCTCCTTTCCCAGTTTCCCCTCCGAAAAAAATAAAAAAATAAAATGAAATAAAATAAAAAGACAAAACCCAACAACAACAACAAAAAAACATGTTCCCTCCTCCCTCCCCCTGCTCACCAACCCATCTTCTCCTGCTTCCTGGCCCTGGCATTCCCATACACTGGGGCATAGAACCTTCACCAGGCCAAGGCCCCCTCCTGCCCTTGATGACCAACTAGGCCATCCTCTGTTATACGTATGCTGCTGGAGCCGTGAGTCCCACTGTGTGTATACTTTGATTGGTGGCTTAGTCCCTGGGAGCTCTGAAGATACTAGTGAGTTCATATTGTAGTTTGTTCTATGGTGCTCCAAACCCTTCAGCTCCTTGGGTCCTTTCTCTAGCTCCTTCATTGGGGACCCTATGCTCAGTCCAATGGATGGTTGTAAGCCTCTACTTCTGTATTAGTAGGTCACTGGCAGAGCTTCTCAGGAGACAGCTATATCAAGCTCTTGTCATGATGGTGATAGAGGAATTTATGAAGGACATGAATAACTCCCTTAAAGAAATATAGGAGAACACAGGTAGATGGGTACAAGCCCTTAAAAAGGAAACACAAAAAAAAAAAATCCCTTAAAGAATTACAGGAGAACACAAGTAAACAAGTAGAAGCCCTTAATGAGGAAACACACAAATCCCTTAAAAACTATAGGAAAGCACAGTCAAAAGGTGCAGGAATTGAACAAAATCATCCAGGACCTAAAAATGGAAGTTGAAACAGTTAAGAAAAAACAAAGAGAGACAACTCTGGAGATAGAAATCCTAGGAAAGAAGTCAGGAACCGTAGCTGCAAGCATCGCCAACAGAATACAAGAGATAGAAGAGAGAGTCTCAGGTACAGAAGATACCATAGAAAACATTGACACAATAGTCAAAGAAAACATAAAATGCAAAAAGTTCCTATCCCAAAACATCCAGGAAATCCAGGACACAATGAGAAGACAAAACCTAAGCATAATAGGTATAGAAGAGAGTAAAGACTCCCACGGTAATGGGCCAGTAAACATCTTTAACAAAATTATAGAAGAAAATTTCCCTAATCTAAAGAAAGAGATGCCCATGATCATACAAGAAGCCTATAGAACTCCAAATAGACTGGACCAGAAAAGAAATTCCTACCCCTACATAATAGACAAAACACCAAATGCACAAAACAAAGAAAGAATATTAAAAGCAGTGAAGGAAAAAGGTAAAGTAACATGTAAAGGCAGGCCTATCAGAATTATACTGGACTTCTCACAAGAGACTATGAAAGTCAGAAGATCCTGGTCTGATGTCATACAGACCCTAAGAGAACACAAATGCCAGCCCAGGCTACTATACCCAGCAAAACTCTCAATCACCATAGATGGAGAAACCAAGATATTCCATGACAAAACCAAATTTATACAGTATCTTCTCACAAATCCAGTCCTTCAAAGGATAATAAATGGAAAACTCCAAGACAAGGAGGGAAACTACATCCTAGAAAAAACAAGAAAGTAATCTTCCAACAAAACTAAAAGAAGATAGCCACATGAACAGAATTCCAACTCTAAAACAAAAGAAACAGGAAGCAATAATTACTTTTCCTTAATATTTATTAATATCAATGGACTCAGTTCCCCAATAAAAAGACATAGACTATCAGACTGGGTACTTAAACAGGATCCAACATTTTGTTGCATACAGAAATATGCAATCTTAGAAGCAGGTAAATAAATGCCAGTAAACACATACCAAGTATTAACAGAATAGCTCTTTTCCAGAACGTTCTAAGGACAAACCAATTTAAACACAATTGCCTGGCACATAGTATAGATTATACCTGGGAAAGCACTAAAGCAAGGCAGAAGGTCATGTCTAGATTCAGAGTACACTGAAGACAGCATTCAGCACATCCTCTCACCAGATTGGGTTCTCTAGCTATGTTTTGAAGTCTAACAAGAATAAATGTGTCACTGGCCCAGAGGTGATCCTCTGCAACAGAGCTCCATACCCAAATAGCACTGGGACAAATACAAGCCTCCCAGGAGTGCAGACAAGCCTGTGAGAACAGGTAAGACCACCACTTCTTCTCAGTGTGACCTGCCTGGAATCCTCAGAACACAGGAACCAAGGAGCAGCCTGGGAGAGGAGCCTTCCAGTTTCCATCTGGGCCTGGAGCTGATCCTGTGCCACAGGGCTTCATAAACAAATACCACCAGGAAAGAGATGGTCTCCCAGGAGAGTCAACATACCTGCGAGCACAGGTAAGACCACCACTTCTGCTCAAATACCTGGCCCAAGAGGGACCCTCTGAGAGCCATCAGGTCACAGGAACCAAGGAAGAGGTGGGAACGGGAGTCTTCTGATTTCTGTCTGCAACCCAGAGCAGACCCTGTACAACAGCTCTTCATACCCAAATTCCTCCCATAGAGAACTGATCTCCCAGGAGTACTGACACAGAGGCTTACAGGCAGGACAAGCCACAGTCAGAGACAGCAAGACAAACTATCACTAGAGATAACCAGATGGTAAAAGGCAAGGACAAGAAAATAAGCAACAGAAACCAAGACTACTTCACATCATCAGAACCCAGTTCTCCCATCACAATGGGCCCTGGATACCCCAACACACCAAAAAAGCAAGACTCTGATTTAAAAATCACATCTCATGATGACGATAGAGGATTTCAAGAAGAACATAAATAACTACCTTAAAGAAATACAGGAGAACACAGGTAAACAGGTAGAAGCACTTAAAGAGGAATCACAAACATCCCTTAAAGAATTACTGGAAAACACAACCAAATAGGTGAAGGAATTGAACAAAACCATCCAGGATCTAAAAATGGAAATAGAAACAAAAAAGAAATCACAAGGGGAGACAACCCTGAAGATAGAACACCTAGGAAAGAGATCAGGAGGAATAGATACAAATATCACCAACAGAATACTAGAGATAGGAGATACTATCTGCCAGGCAGTGGTGGTACACTTTAATCCCAGCAATTGGGAGTCAGAGGCAGGAGAATTTCTGAGTTTGTGGCCAGCCTGGTCTACAGAGTGAGTTCCAGGACAGCCAGGGCTATACAAAGAAACCCTGTCTCAAAAACAAACAAACAAACAAATAAAACAACAACAACAAAACAAAAAACAACAAAACAACAACAAAAAAAAAAGAAAAGAAAAGAACACATTGACACAACAGTCAAAGAAAATGCAAAATACAAAAAGCCTCTAACCCAAAACATCCAGGAAATCCATGACACAATGAGAAGACCAAACCTAAGGATAATAGGTATAGAAGAGAGTGAAGATTCCCAACTTAAAGGGCCAGTAAATATCTTCAACAAAATTATAGAACAAAACTTTCCATAACTAAAGAAAGAGATGCACATAAACATACAAGAAACCTACAGAACTCCAAGTACTGGACCAGAAAAGAATTTTCTCTCATCACAAAATATCAATACACCAAATACACAAAATAAAAAAAGAATATTAAAAGCAATAAGGGAAAAATTTCAAGTAATATATAAAGGTAAATCTATCAGAATTACACCAGAATTTTCATCAGAGACTATGAAAGCTAGAAGATCCTGGGCAGATGTCATACAGACCCTAAGAGAACACAAATGCCAGTGCAGGCTACTATACTCAGCAAAACTCTCAATTACCATAGATGGAGAAACCAAGATATTCCATGACAAAACTAAATTCATACAATATCTTTCCACAAATCCAGCACTACAAAGGATAATAGATAGAAAACACCAATACAAGGTAGGATACTACACTCTAGAAAAAAAGAGAAAGTAATCTTCTTTCAACAAACCCAAAAGAAGACAGCCACACAAACATAAAAATAACATCAAAAATAATAGTAATCAACAATCACTATTCCTAATATCTCTTAATATCAACGGACTCAATTCCCAAATAAAAAGACATAGACTAGCAGACTGGATATGCAAACAAGACCCAGAATTTTGCTGCATACAGGAAACACTCCTCAGTGCCAAAGACAGACACTACTTCAGAGTAAAGGGCTGGAAAACAATTTTCCAAGCAAATGATCCCAAGAAACAAGCTGGAGTAGCCATTGTAATATTGACTTTCAACCAAAACTCATAAAAAAAAAAGTAAGGAAGAACACTTCCTATTCATCAAATCAAAAATCTGCCAAGAAGAACTCCTAATTCTGAAAAAATCTATGCTCCAAATTCAAGGCAACTACATTCATAAAACAAACTTTACTAAAGCTCAAAGCACACATTGTACCTCACACAATAATAGTGGGAGACTTCAGCATCCTACTCTCATCAATAGACAGATCATGGAAACACAAACTAAACAGAGACACAGTGAAACTAACAGAAGTTATGGACCAAATGAATTTAACAGATATCTATAGAATATTTCTTCCTTAATCAAAAGAATATACCTTCTCAGTACCTCATGGTACCTTCTCCAAAATTGATCATATAATCGGTCATAAATCATAACTAACAGATATCAGAGGATTGAATAATCCCATGCCTCATAACAAATCCCTATGAATTAAGGCTGGCCTTCAATAGCAACAAAAACAACAGAAAGCCCACATATACATGGAAGCTAAACAACACTCTACTCAATGATAACTTGGGCAAAGAAGAAATAAAGAGAGAAATTAAAGACTTTTTAGAATTTAATCAAAATAAAGGTACAACATACCCAAACTTATAGGACACAATGAAAGCAGTGATAAGATGAAAACTCATAGCTCTGAGTGCATTGAAAAAGAAATTGGAGAGAGCATACACTAGCAGCTTAACAGCACACATGTAAAATCTAGAGCAAAAAGAAACAAATACAGCCAAGAGGAGTAGACATCATGAAATAGTCAAACTCAGGGCTGAATTCAAACAAATAGAAATGAAAGAACTATACAAAGAATCAACAAAATCAGGAGCTGGTTCTTTGAGAAAATCAACAAGATAGGTAAACCCTTAACCAGACTCACTAGAGGGCACAGAGACAGTATCCAAATTAACAAAATCGGTTGAAAACAACCGAAACTGAAGAAATTCAAAAAATCATCAGATTCTACTACAAAAACCTATATTCAACCCAACTGAAAAATCTGGATGAAATGGAAAATTTT
Organism: Montemys delectorum; assembly: GCA_019843815.1. Taxonomy (NCBI): domain Eukaryota; kingdom Metazoa; phylum Chordata; class Mammalia; order Rodentia; family Muridae; genus Montemys; species Montemys delectorum. The sequence continues at coordinate 15,924 of JADRCD010230168.1, forward strand.
CTAGACAGATACCACATACCTAAGCTAAGTCAGGATCAGACAAACCATCTAAACAATCCCATAACCCCTAAAGAAATAGAAGCAGAATAGAAGAAGTCATTAAAAGTCTCTCAACCAAAAAAAAAAAAGTCCAGGACTAGATGGTTTTCCATGTAGAATCCTGTCAGACCTTCAAAGAAGACCTAATACCAATACTCTTCAAATTATTCCACAAAATAGAAACAGAAGGAATACTTACTCAACTGGATCTATGAAGCTACCTTTATGATAATACCAAAACCTCACAAAGACCCAACAAGGAAACAGAACTTCAGACCAATTTCCCTTATGAATAGTGATATAAAAATACTCAATAAAATTCTTGCCAACCAAATTCAAGAACACATCAAAACGATCATCCATCATGATGAAGTAGGCTTTATCCCAGGGATACAGGGATGGTTCACTATATGGAAATCCATCAATGTAATCCACTACATAAACAAACTCAAAGAAAAAAAATCATATGTTCATTTCATCAGATGCTGAAAAAGCATTTGGCCCAATTCAATATCCCTTCATGTTAAGTCTTGGAAAGATCAGGAATTCAAGGCCTACACCTACACATAGTAAATGCAATATACAGCAAACAAGTAGCCAACATCAAAGTAAATGGAGAGAAACTTGAAGCAATCCCCCTAAAATCAGGGACTAGACAAGGCTGCACTCTCTCTCCCTATCTATTCAATATAGTATTTGAATTTCTAACTAGAGCAATTAGATGTTGCCTCCCTCTGTCTGAATACTTTGAGAGTATTCCTTTGCCTAAATTCTGAAATCGAAAGCAGCTGAACTGTCGGGGACTATTGCTGCCACCTGTGGTGTCGAAACAAGGCCTACAGCCTGATTTCAGGAGAAGCTGCAAAGGCGGATCTGCTGTTAGATTCTTACAAGCCCTCCTGTTTGAAGACATTTGCTTACTGTAAACAATGTTCCTGCCTGAGAGTTGTTTCCATTGAGAACTTGGCGTCTAACCGTCTAGAGTTGTATTTACATTACGCATATATTGTGTTCAATGTGTTGACTTCACTTTGGTGCCCTTGGAGATAAATACCCATTTCACCCCAAAGTAAATGTGGCTTTGATACATCTACTTGGCGGCCCTCCGTGTTTTTCTTTCGCCCGTTTATTTCCATAGGTCTAGTCCAGCCTCCAGGCTGAGGTAACCCACAGACCCCAAATAGTTCTGCTGGCCGACCTCTACAATTAGAGAACAAAAAGAAGTGAAAGGTATATAAATTGGAAAGGAAGAAGTCAAACTATCACTATTTTCAGATGATATAATAAACTTATGTGACCCCAAAACCTCCACCAGAGAACTCCTACAGGTGATAAACAACTTCAGTAAAGTGGCTGGATATAAAATTAATACAAACAAATCCATAGCTTTCCTATACTCAAAGGATAAATATTGTGGTAAATATTTAAAAATGAAACTACCAACTCTCCATGGTGCCGGACCATGCTTCCTCACTTCTGCTGGCCTGCCAACTCTCCATGACTAGCCCCCACAGCATCTGGCTTGCTTGTTCTGAGAGCCACTAGTTCCCTCTCTGATATAATCCTCTGTAACTGGTGGTTCCACACTCCAGTAACCAAATAGATCCCTGTAGAATCAAGACTCTTAATGCTTGCTAAAATAAATCAGAATTATGTATAAATAATATCACAATTTACAGGATACTAAAACAATAATTTCAGAGCCAATTGATAATGATAAAAGCTTTATCCCAATATTTCTAACCTTGTTAAATCATAGCTACTTGTTGCTATAAAACCCCATGTGGGTACATGTCAGTAGCCATCTTCCTTCTCCTTTGAGAGGCTGCCCCCCTCTTTCTGCAACTCTTAGCTCTGCCGTTGTTTTCCCTGTCCAATCACAGACTTCCTCTGCACTTATGTAACTGAACAGGGAAAATCCTGTGAAATATCACCCTTTTGGTTTAATTAAATAATAATAAAAAACTTTCAAAATATACATTGATCACAGCTATTATCAATTTGTAATTTATATGGTATAAGATAATACTCAGTCTAACAATTTTGCAAATAAAATTGAACTCTATGCTAACTTAATTCTGCACCTAGCTATGTCTTGGCTTCAGATTTACTCCCTTTTGAAAACCATCTTCTCAAATGTATTCCTCTCAAAGAAAATAGCCTAGGTTGGTTATGAGACTATAAGCTTCAACCCTGCCAGAAATCCAAGAATGACTGATACTAACTGAAAATATACAGGAAGTATAACACAGCTTCCAAAACTTAGTCAATTTATAGAGACTGATGATCACTGGACAGTCCCTACTTCAAAACTTTAGAGCATCGATATTTAGTCTTCTGGCCAGGATCATCTGATAGATCTTAGAGAAACAGGATAGTAAGGACTAGCCTACTCTGTTTTGGCAGAATGAAGCTGTCCTAAACCTGTAATTGTGTCCTTTCTTTGGACAGTATAATGTCTGTAGATGAAAATGAAGCAGTTTTTGCCTAGTGGCTGTCTTGCCACAACTGGAGTAGCTCGTAGATCCTTCTTTGAATCCAACACAGGGAAAGTTTTCAGGAGCAGAATAATCTCAACAACAAGTGAATAAATAGCATTAAATGTCACATTCTGTGGATTTCTGATGCTTTTGAAAACCAACTATCCATGTAAAGTAATCTGGATTGTTGCCCATTAACTACTCTCAGCTATGTCTAATTAGAATCTTTTGAAAACTTCCTAACAATAGTTTCAGAGTTGAATTTGCTATTTGGCTCTAAACTCACAGGCTTAAATATCTCAGATCAGTTTATAATAATAGCAATAGAATCTAAGCCCTGTACTTTTAACGTCTTAGTATCAATAAAAGAAATGTATACCAATGAAAACCTTTATTTTGTATCAAAATAAATTCTGTAGCAAAATAGGAACTTATGATTTCAACTTAGTAACAATTATAAAGAATTCTACCAAATGAGATTATGGCTACACAATCAATTGTAGCGATTTCCTCCCTGTTTCAAATATGACCATTTCTACATTCCCTAGAAAGACAACCTATTGGGTTGACGACTCTTCATAACGTTTTAAAGCTAAATATGGGTATTGAGATATTATGTAGGGGTTATGGAAAATAGGATTGATTAGTCTCTGATATCTGTGTCTTGACTGTATACAGCTGAAGTCTAGGTTAATTCAGCATGTCTGACAAGGAAATTCATCAAGGCTGTATATTCTCTAATATATAAATCTCAAAACAAAATTTTATTATCATCAAGATATATTTTTTGTCTGAGTCTTTGGAATCTAGTCCTGTGGAGGTCTCCATTCATTATACCTGATACAAAGAAGTCTGGAAGTTGTAAATACCTTAATTACCTTTTCCAAAACCAGAAAGACAAAAATTTTTTCCCAAATCAGCATATCCTTGAGCCAGTAACTAGAAAATCCTTTTTGACGTCTCTCTCCCAGTGAATAATATAACCACAAAACTCAAAATTACAACCATTTTAAAAATAAAAACAATCTAACACAAATGAAGTAGACTATAGTATATCATACTATATACTATACTATACTACACTACACTACACTACACTACACTATATTACACTATACTACACTATACTATAATACACTACACTATACTACACTACACTATACTATACTACACTATACTATACTACACTATACTACACTACACTATACTACACTACACTATACTATACTACACTATACTATACTACACTACACTATACTACACTACACTATACTATACTACACTATACTACACTATACTATACTACACTATACTACACTATACTATACTACACTATACTACACTATACTATACTACACTATACTACACTACACTATACTACACTATACTACACTACACTGTACTATACTACACTATACTATACTACACTACACTATACTACACTATACTATACTACACTATACTACACTACACTACACTACACTATTCTATACTACACTACATTATACTACACTACACTACACTATACTATACTATACTACACTATACTATATTATACTACACTGTACTACACTACACTATACTATACTACACTACACTATACTATACTACACTACACTACACTATACTACACTACACTAAACTACACAACACTATACTACACTACACTATACTATACTATACTACACTATACTATACTACACTATACTACACTATACTACACTACACTATACTATACTACACTATACTACACTATACTATACTACACTACACTATACTACACTATACTATACTACACTATACTACACTACACTACACTATACTATACTACACTACATTATACTACACTACACTACACTATACTATACTACACTACATTATACTACACTACACTACACTATACTATACTACACTACACTATACTATATTGTACTACACTGTACTACACTACACTATACTATACTACACTACACTACACTATACTACACTACACTACACAACACTATACTACACTACACTACACAACACTATACTACACTATACTATACTATACTATACTATACTATACTATACTATACTATGCTAGGTCTTTCCTTTCTTACCAAGTAGGAAAAATCACTCAATATTCCCATAGAACCCACGTTTGCAGAATATTAACTTCCTGTGGCTGGTTAAACAATCTATACCATCTTTCTTTTTGGTTTTCTGCCCAGAGCCACAGACATAGATAAGTAATACCTGTTCAAAGCAGGTGATGATTATCACTGCACTCTCTACTCTGGAGTCAGTGACTAATATTCCCTATCTAGTTCCAAACTACAGGCAAAATTTCCAATGTAATTCGGAAAGAATCTGAACATAAATTTATTCTAAAAGCAAATAATCCTAATTTTAAATTAACAATGTAATCTCTCTGCCCTAAGAGATAGACAAATTCCATTCTTCTCCTAACTCAGAGCAGTCTGTAAGTTCCCACAACAGGGGTCCTCAGCATGGTTAGCTTTATTTAAACTCCTGTGCTTGAGTCACATGACTCGTTTTTTAGTGTTACCCAATTACTCACTTAACAATAAATAAATAAATAAATAAATAAATTAATTAATTAATTAAATAAAATAAAACTCTAACTCTCAGGCTAATAATCTTAAATTTCTAGTGGATTCATGCCCACCCAGTATATTGGTTTGTCATCTATTGCAGGGAAACGGGACAGCAGAGGGGTAACAGAAAGCTGCTAGAGTTTCCTGGTATTATGGTATTATGGTAGATCCACAAGGATTTGCCACCATAGGAATCAGATTTTAATAATATGGAAGAGTAAGCCAAATAAACTCTTTCCTCTCCAGTTTGCCTTTTGGTCACAATGTTTTGTCTCAGCAATAGAAACCCTAACTAAAACAGGTACCAAATTCATGGGGATCCTCTTCCTTAGAAATACCACAATGTAGCAAAAGACAAAGGTGCAAGAAATGAGTCCCTTCTTCCTATATAAAGTTGGGCAGTTGGGACATCCTCCAAAGGCCTTTAGGTAGGCCTCGCTTTCTACTTTCATACAACATGATTGAATCAATGTATTCTTGGGGCCATTGCTATCCAAATTCTTGAAGTCACTCCAGTCATAATTATCAATTCAATGCAGAAGAGGCTTAGCCAATAATTCTAAAATAGGAAGGAGATGAATTGTGTGTGAAATGTTGTCTTGTTTGAGAGTTCAGGTAAAGGAGTTCTCTGTATACTCTGTGACAAGAAATATGATTACTATTGTTCTCACAACCAAGAATTACTCAATCTATAATACAAATCAATCAATAAATCATCCTGATAGTGTTGCAATTTGTATACAGTCTATGCCAAAGAAATATAGAAATATTTTACTTTGCCTTATAGATATTGCATATAAAAGTATTACTTTCATTTAATAAATGTACAATATCATTTAAACTAAATCATATTGATTATTTCTAGTTTGTAGAAGTGATAAAATTTATTATGTGACCATTTCAAAATATTTACTTACTCAAAGGAAGAGAATATGCACATTGAAGAGCTTATAAATGTCTATTGGCACATTTCTTCATTGACAGAAAAAGGAGTAGTGGTAATAGAATTCACACATTCCTGTGAGAAAATTTTAGGCTGTTTTGAATTTGATTTGATACTCCCAATATTGTCTATATCCTTTTGGTTTTCCTTTCACAAAGAGCAGCTGCAGAGGTCACACAGAAAACAGGAATCATAGTTCCTGCTCTGGAAAGAGGATCATAGAGAAAATGATTATAAATCAAACCTTCTGCTTACTCTATTTGTCTTTCTTACTTCTGAAGAATTTTGCTTCTGCAACTTATTTTTAATGACTATAAAGCTGCCTTCCAGACTCCTACGAATAGTGCTGAGTCCCAATCTTTTAACCAAATTGTTTAAAGTGAGCATTAGATTATTTGATTTTAATTTAACACAATTAAAAAACAAAACAATGTTTTTATTAATTCTTTGAGAATTTCATACAATGTACTTTGCATACCTCTTAGAACTATTCTTTATTTAGAATCATCCTTCCTCCTCTACTTTTTTGAGGAGAAAAGATGTCCAGATTCTCTGGATCTCACTTTTCTTCATCTCTTCCAAGTTGTTTCTGATTCTCAGGCATTCAGGTTTTATTGTAAATGTATCAGTTGGGGATAGGTACTCCATGGTCTCTGCATTTGGGTTTTTTTTGTAGTGATTTCTGCCTGGTGCAAAAAGAAGTTTCATTAATGAGGGGTGAGAGTTACAACTTTCTTTGAATATAATGATAAAAATTCAGAGTATACTTAGAAAACTTTAACCTAAATATGAATTATGAGTATCAATGATGATGATTATTTGGGAGAGTGTGAAAAGTGGGTAAGACAGGAAAGAGAAATTATTGGAGAGGGAATGTAGACTTCCTGGCTGGTTGGAGTTTAAGGACTGAAAAATAAAAAGACGTCCCTTTCTAGATTTTAAGCACATAAATTTAACTTTATAACAAAAATCAAAACAAATATTTAACAAGCACAATGAAAGAATCAAATTCTTTACAAGAATGGCTATATCAAAATGAGAAAGCACAGTAGTTGCTACTCTCTCTTAGGGCTATAATATGAAACTGTGAGAGGGTGTGGCAAACATTGCTGCTTATGGAAGTCAAAGAGGTATTTCAATCAAGAATTTTTCAGAAATAATCTTTATTTTATTTGGCATTTAACATTTTTCTGCTTTTTTTTGCTTTAAAGCATACATTTCTACCAGCAATCATTTTAAAATTTTAAGAAAGTTTGCTTATTTTATTTTATGTGATTGCCTGCATTTATGAATGTGTATCACATTCATTCCTGGTGCCAGCAGAGGTTAGAAGATCTTGGATTCCCTGGATCTGGAGTTACTAAAAATGTTTGTAAGCACCAAGTGGGTACTGTGAACCTGAACCCTAGTCCTCTGCAAAAGCAACAAGTGGTCTTAACTGATGAACCATTTCTCCACCCTACTCCCAACCCATCTTTTCCAATCTCAAAGGCCTAGGAATCTGTGGACATTCCACATTTGCAGGAAGGTTATCTGCAGAATCATCATGATCTGATCTGATGCTGTATGCTGCATTGCATCTATCAAGTTGGGAACTTTGTACATGACAATTCTCAAACAAAATCAATAGTTCTCAAGTGTTATATACTAAAGGAAGACATTTGATACTTTCCAAAGGCAAGGAGGCAAAAGGTCTTTCTTATCTTTTCTTGTTCTTGTCTTCCTGGTAAAGAAAACATTTTAAGAACCATTGCTATTCTTGCATTTAAAGGAAAATAGTAGATATTAGCACTGGGTTACTGCAGCTGCCATAAGGCATTACAGCTATAGAAAGTCTTTCATGTGAGTCTTCCAAGTCATCACATTATAGCTCTGCAGTTGAATCTTTATGTTATGAATAAGACAAGAAAACTGAAGACATACAGGGACTTACCTATAATTACAGACACCAGAGGGAAATAGAATCTCAGAGTGTTCTGTTGTGCATGGTTTTGCTGACTACAGGGTAGGCAGAATCTCTTATTTAAATATGGTAAATCAATTATTATGGAAAGACAGTTATTTTATTATTTATAGTAGATACCTGTTTTGTTTTGAATCTGCACTGCCATAGGCTTACATTTTGGATGCTTAGTCCCCAGGTATTGATGCTATTTGGAAGTCTAGGGGACCTTTAGATGATGGGGCATCACTGGTAGGAATAGTTCAGTAAAGGCTGGCCTTTGAAGGTGATATTGAGATCTACTTCCCGTTTCAATATCTCTGCTTCCTTATCACCAGAGAACAGTCTCAAACACTTCCTCCATCAAGAACTGAACTTTTCTAGCAAGTCTAACACCTCCTAGAAACATGAACTTGAACGAAAATCTTTCTTCCCTTAGGCTGTTTCTATTCGGAGTCTGTCTACAGCAACAAAAAGTGACTATTACAAAACTAGATGTTTATGTTCTTTCAAAACCCATGTAGTGACATTTAATAATCTCCAATGTGATGGTATTATGAGGTAGAGTCTTTAGGAGGTATTCTACACAAGGGTAAAACCTCTGAGATCAGAAAACATATTCAGTGCTTCCACTGTGTAAAGACACAGCTAAAAGACAGCCATTTATGAAGCTGATCTGTCTGCCTCAATAATGAAATTACTAGTCTCCTAGACTGGGTAAAATACATTTCGGTTTGTATAATTCACTTAGTCTAGTGGGATTGGAATCCTTTCCTGTTAAAATAGAGATCATTCCAGAGTCTGTGATTAAGTCAAATCCAGTGGCTAGAATGTTTTTCTACTAGACATTTTCCTGTAGGCATCACAGCAATTGTGATTGGAGACTTAGTTTTCCAGAATTTTAAGAAAATATGAGAATACAGGGGAAAATACACTTTTTGTGATTGGATATGTCCACAAAGATCCTATGTCAAAGTCTTTCTCATCAGCCTGTGGCTCTATTGAGTGATAGTAGAACATTTGAGAATAAGGTCTCATTTTCTTTACTTCCCCACTAGCACCAAGAGAAAACTTCCTCTGCCAGAAAACTATGAACTGGAATGTTCACGTTCTTGAGCACAAATAAACTTTCTCTTCCTTTATGTTAACTGTAAAAATAACTTATATTTGCAAGATATAATTGCTATCTTGGAGGCTTACTGCTGAATATGCTCACCCTGTCTAGTTCTATTTCTTTCTAAACTCTGGCTGAATGATTCAACTCAGATGTTCTGGCCCAAACTCCTCTCCAAGCTGAGTGATTTAAATTGGTTTCTCTCAGCTTCTCACTGAATTGCTTTACATGGCCTCAAACTAACTCTGGCAATCTGTTCCAGTCTCCTCATTTTTTTTTTTTTTTTTGGCTCATTCTGTCTTCAACTGCAACCTGTCTCAGGTAAAACACACATTCTCTCTCTCTCTCTTTCTCTCTCTCTCTCTCTCTCTCTCTCTCTCTCTCTCTCTCTCTCTCTCTCTCTCTCTCTCTGCCCTGCTCTCAAATAGCTTCTCTTTCCTATACTGCCTATACTGCTCTGATGAGAGTTGGTGTATCCTATCAATGACTAGTTCTGTCGAATCTTTCCCTGATTTGTCACTTTGTTTGTCCCCCAATTATACATATTACCTTGAAACATGACTGCCTCCTCTAAAGACAAACTTTACCTTTATTGGTAGGGATTAAAGGTGTGTACTAAGGGCATGTCTATATTCCAGCCAGAGGGCTTAAAGATGTGTGGCATGTGTGTATTCTAACTTATTACATAGACCTAGAAGGTCTTTGGATGAGATCCCTTGCCAGAGCAGCCATGTTGCTGGATTAAAGTTCCTCTACAGTTAACTATTTTAGGTATTTTGTTAGAGTGACAGAAAACTGAATGCTACAATATGTATAGACTGGATCAAAAGTCCATGAAGTCAAAGTGATAAATATCTAATCCCATGTCTATAAAATGTAGCATTTTAATATCTTGTTAATATAGCTTAGTTAACAGCATTATTCACATGAACTTTAAAGTAAATTTCAATATCAGCACCAGGTGCATTATAAATATACTTGGTGTGATATTAAGCATGTACAAGTGTTTATGAGAGACCCTAAACACTTCTTCCCATCTCATCTAAAGACAACTATTCATGTGTCAAATACCACTTCTCAGGGAGGCTGACTGCTGTTATGCATTTCTGCTTGCCACAGGCTAAGCAGTTAGCATTTGTTGATTATTCAGAGTAATGAATTAGAGTTTTCTACTTTGCTTGTCCTTTGGTATTATTCATTTTGTATTTACAGAAATGGCCCAGAGAGTAGGTACCCTGTGGAAGTTTGATGAACTAAACTTCTTTTTTCAGCTTAGGACCTAAAATTCGTCCTGTATAGTACTAATTTTTGAAATCTATTTATGGTTATACTGAAAATACATTTAATCTTGGAAAGCATACTGCTTTTTTTGGATCCTTTTACATACTTTAGATTTCTTATGATTGCTTAAGCCCTAGTGTAGGAAAAACGTACTCACAGTCCTTTAAATGTTGATGAAGGAATGACTAAGCTGCAATTTCCAAAGTTTCTTCTCTACTCATTCCTCTTTTCTACTTCTTTTGACCATGACAAAAATATGTTCTCCCCATGTTTTACCATTGAATCCATCAACAGAGGACTTTTATGAAGAACTGTTTTCTGTAGGTGCTGAGAAAATGGCTGAGCCAGTAATATGGCCTTCAGGTAAGAGTCCCGGAGTAGAATTCTTTCTTTTCTTTTTCTTTCTTTCTTTCTTTCTTTCTTTCTTTCTTTCTTTCTTTCTTTCTTTCTTTCTTTCTTTCTTTCTTGCCTATTTACCTTAACTCTTCCTGACCCACCTGAGGAGAAATGCTGT